>JAJMKJ010000056.1:16992-72768 GCA_030569255.1 Insectozyma sakaeoensis | reverse complement strand
CTAATCCAACCAATTCCTTGGTCACGACACATGGTTGCCTTCACAACGGAAATAAAGAATGATCCAACTATATACGTCACGACTACAGGGGTTGCTACGACAACGGTGTACATAGGACATGGTCTGTCTATGATAGGGGTAGTGAGACGATAGTCAGTGAAACTATATATATTGATACTTATTCCCTCTTGCTAGGAATGATTAGAATTAGATTCTTCAATCTAGAATATACATTTATTCTTCTCACAAAATCATTTAAAAAGTAGTAATTGCTTAAGTCTCACGAGTAATTACTTACATTTTTGGAGGGGGTTAGAATTACCTTGATGTTTAAGTTGAAATTTTTTTCTTCGAATCTACGAAAGATACCACTTGATAATCGACTGTTAAATAAAGTTATTTCGAGCCAATAATCGAAAATTGTCAAATTTCAACATAATAACCTTCTACAACATCATTACTTGAGTCGGTATTTCACTTTCACATGATATATCAATTTTAGATCTTCTGTGTAAGCACTCTCATCTATTACATTATTTATTAAAGCACGTAAACAAACATCACTATCAATATCAATGTCAGGTGCTTTTATATTCAATTTCATTCGAATTGAATATTTTGAATGTAATCTAACCATTGTATTAATCCAATAATTATGTTGAAATCCTAAAAACTAATAATGTTGAGCTCTTGATGGTAATGTTTTAATTTTTAAACGAAGGGTTCAATTCTGCATGAAAGTGTTATTCCATAATATAAGCAATCAATGCTTCTAATTATACATGTAAATCAATTACGCCCTTGAGATAGAAACAATAGTTTGATAACACTCATTGACAATTAAATAAATAAATTTGAGATCCGTTTGAAATGGGTGGTTAATCTTGTGTATGTCCTGACTCTGAATACATGGAATGTATTAGACCGTTCTTTGTAACGGAAAGTTGCACTGCACAAAATAATGTGTAATAACGTATGGATATTTTCTACCGTAATTCTTTGCAAATATTATTAACGATATTGAAAAATCATATAGTTTGAGTCAAAACATGTATTTCTATTTGTTAGTCCTTTTTATAATCAATAGAATGTGGGTTTTTTTATGCAAGGGCTAAATTTTCACACTATAAATTGTCAACCCCGCGCAGTAGAATTGGAAAAATTCCTTATTTTATCGATTAAGAATATTACCAAATAATCAATCATGAAAGTTACTGTTGCTGGAGCTGCTGGTGGCATTGGCCAACCATTATCATTATTATTGAAACTCAATCCTCATGTTACTGAATTGTCTTTATTTGATATTGTTAACGCAGAAGGTGTGGCTGCTGATCTTTCCCACATTAATACTCAAGCCGTGGTAAAAGGATACCAGCCAAAGTCCAAAGAAGATAAACAAACATTAGTTGATGCTTTGAAAGGATCGGATTTGGTTGTAATTCCAGCTGGAGTACCTAGAAAACCAGGTATGACAAGAGCTGATTTGTTCAATATTAATGCATCTATTATTAGAGACTTAGTTGCAAATATTGGTAGAACTTGTCCAAATGCCGCAATTTTAATTATTTCAAATCCAGTTAATTCGACCGTACCTATTGCGGCACAAGTTTTGAAAAAATTAGGTGTCTTTAACCCTAGAAAATTGTTTGGTGTCACAACTCTAGATGTGGTCAGAGCTGAAACTTTTCTTGGTGAGTTAACTAATACCAACCCTGAAAAGTTGAAAGGTAAAATCTCAGTTATAGGTGGTCACTCTGGTGATACAATTGTTCCTTTAATTAATAACCATTCCGTTCAGATTTTGAGAGATGATCAATATCCAGATTTTATCAAAAGAGTTCAATTTGGTGGGGATGAAGTTGTTAAAGCTAAAAATGGTGCAGGCTCTGCTACATTATCCATGGCTTTTGCTGGCTATAGATTCGCAGAATATGTAATTGATTCGTTAAGAGGTGGTCCAATTACAACCGAAATCCCAGATTCAGCGTACTTTTATTTACCTGGTTTTAATGGTGGTAAAGAGTTTTCCGAGAAATACTTAGATGGTATTGAATTTTTCTCCTTGCCAGTTATTTTATCTAATGGGGAAATCACGTCGTTTGTAAATGTATTTGAACAATTGATTGTGTCGGAAGATGAGAAAAAATTAATAAAGGTTGCTTTGAAAGGATTGAAAGGATCCATACAACAAGGTGTTGATTTTGTTGATGCAAGTAAATTGTAGTTTTTATATCTGACTGTATTAGACTATAAGGTTATTTGATGTACCTAATTTGAATACAAATTAAGAGTTGTTACAAATTAAGAGTTGTTAGAAAGTAGAATTAGATGATCTCAATTTCCTGTTTTACACCTGAAACTTAGGAAAATTCTTACTTCTTGACCTGTTGATTTCAGAATCTAACCCTGATGTTTCACGTTTTATAGCTATACAAATCTCACATAAAACAAAAATAATTTCCTGTAAGGTATTATATTAAAATCCATAATTTTATACAGAAAAAATAAAAAACAAAAAAAATACCCACTATCAGATTCGAACTGATGACTCTCTGCGTTTCTAATATAGAATTGTAAAGCAGATGTTATAACCCCTAAACCAAGCGGGTACTCAACAAGTAGGCTATACCTGTTTTTCGTGAATTCGTAGAGCTATACAAATACTATTACAAATATTATAAAATTTTATTTATGACTTTCCACATGAAAATATTACAAAGTTTGAAGTCCAAAGTTGGTTAAACTCATGATTTAGAACCAGTGGTCATATTTTAGATGATTTGAAATGTTAGTGTTTATCATTATTGATTTTTAAATACGGTTTATTATTCATCTCAGATAATTGTATGAATTGATTTGAATATTATTTGCATATAAACGCTTACATTGTCCACCTTTGATGTGAAAGCTGGTCTTGTGTATATCTACGATTCTCGAATATAAAACATTTATTTACGAAAACATAATATACCATATGGTATATTGTATAATCATTTATAAAAAAAAATAATGTATATTCCACTGAAACGTAAATTTTCTAAAATTTTATTGACTACGTCTAATTTAATATTGCCTGATAACTTTATTTAGCTGCAATTTGTTCTCAATCAAATTCATAAACTTCTGCGGTGTGATTTCTAGCAGAATATAGAAGAACTGCCAAAAGCATTGCTTTTTATTTTGACAAATTTTAAGCAAAAAAAATTAATAAGTTTACTTAAAATTAATCCAATTGAAATTTCAAAGGATAAGGATAACTAGACGTTGTACTGTTATATACTTCGTCCTAGTTTTAAATGTATCACCATTAACATCTTTCTTGAATTAAACTATTTTCTATAAAGTAAAACTTTTATTCACCGAAGCTAAACCTTTATCTTTGTTAGCAATCGTCACATAATTCGGGCTATAATGGAGCAAATTCTCATACGATGGAATGTCAATGTTTGAAGTAAAACATTTCAAATTAATATTCAATGCATCTGACTCAAAATCTTGAGTATAATAAAACGAAACTTCAAAATCTCCTGTTAAACTATTGAGATAGATATTTTCCAATCCTGATACATTTTTGTATACTCGACTGGATTTAAACTTAGATACACCATTTGGGATATCTTTGAAACCCGGTATATCTTTTCCAAAAATAATTGCTCGAACTGTTTTCTCTTTGAAATTCAAATTACACATCGGAGACCCCGAGATCGTGAATTTACCTAAATTCAATCCATTAACTTTAGTTGCATTAGTTTCCACTTTTAAGAAATCTAACGGCTCTGTTTTGAATGAACATTCTTCATTACCATCATAAGAATCAGTACATGACAAATTTGTGAATGGTATTGAGATAGCATTGGAGATTAAACCCTTCCTTCCATAAATTAATGCATGATCATTTTCTTGAAGAAATCTCAACTTGAGGGGATTTTCTTGACTAAATGGTTCTATAATTGATGATAATAAAACACCAATGATTGAAAATAATATAAAAAATGAAATGATAAATTTATTGAATTTATAGATGAATGGAAGTAACGGGAAAATCCACAACTGGGAAAATACTAGCATGAAATGGTAAATTGTTTCTTCACTTAATAAGGATTCTTGTATTGATTTATGCAATCCATCAATAATCAACCAACCGCTATTATATATAAGATATAACGAGACTGGAACTATTATTAGAAATTGAACTGACCAGTCAAAACTGTATGATTTTGCCTTCTGTTCAGGTTCTCTTTCAATTAATGGCGTTTCCTCAGTTGAAGCTTCCTCGGCTGATTCACCAGATTCAATGCCCGACTCGTTTTCTTCAATTATAACAAGTTTTTCCTTTTTTCTAGTAAACAACCAACCAAGCACACCTAATAATGAGGCAACGCTTTGTAAAAAGAACAATATAGGAATTGGATATGCACCTGTATAATTATTTTTCGTCACCCAAATTAACAAAAACCAATAAATGAATGAAATTTCAATGATTGAAACCAATTTTTGATCAGTTGGCCATATCAAATTAATGATATTGAATACAACATAGTACACAAGTATGGAAACTGATGAAAGAGTGGCAACTATTAAAAATGGGTGTGATGTAGGTAAAAATTGATTTATGGCCTTGAAGTAGTGATTGAGTAAATAACTAGTTGCAAAAGAAATCACCATACCTAATGGTAAATTCAACAAATTCCATCTAAATGTAAAGATGAATGGACCAATCAACAAAAATGTTACAGCCAAAACAACATTAATTTTAAATAATGCTGAAATTGGAACGGCTAAAAAAAAATTGAAAAAACTTGCATAAACGGCTGGATCATCATTATCAGTAATTTCATTATAAGCAATAAAATTAGTGAAATCAATAGCATTTGACAACATGTGATACAACGAATCTTTATTGCTACTTTTAATACTATCTTCAGATGTATGATAAATATCCCTCGGTTTATAAAATGCAAGGTCTAAACCTTTAAGACCATTTTCTTTGTAAATTTTATAATCGGTTTCAGAATGAATCAAACCTGAGCTAAATCCTTGTTGAAAAATAGAGCTTGCATAAGGATATTGGACATTTTTAAAATATTTGACAATACCATAATCGGTTGCTCTGAATAATATTGCCTTTCCTCTTGCACCTGTACCTTCCAAATTTAAAAAATAACGAATTTGTTGGAACCAAGGATGTTTCACAAACGCTTGTGCACCGTATAAACCAAATTCTTCATTATTATTAAAATTAAATATAATTGTTCTTTTGGGTTGTTTTTTAATGGATTCCAATACACCCAATAAACTTGCAATCCCCATACCATCATCAGTTACTCCGTAACTTGAGGGGACTGAATCATAATGAGCACTTAACAAAAATGCTGGCAAATCTTGAGATCCATTTATTCTCACAACAATGTTGTTACTTTCATAATAATGTTCCTTAAACAAAAACCGATCTTCTTTAGTATCAACATCAGTATAATTATTCTTGACAATGCTCTTAATTCTTTTGACTAAATAATCATGCACTTTTTCATTTGCTGGCGAACCATAGCTGTGTTTGTTTTCAGATATTATTTGCAAATCTAACCATGCCTGTGATACTTCCCCCAGAGGTATGTATGAATTATCAATTGTTGATATTAAGACAGCAAAAAACACCGACAATACGACTAGCAAAGTCAACGATGTTTTTCTATAACCAAAAATTGAACGAAATGTACGTATAAAGATATTAGGTTTGCTCATTGATGACATCAACAATTTTTGGCAACTTTCTGTAATTAAGAATAAATTCCTGTGTATAAAAAATGTACTTAGTTAAGGGAAAAAATTGAGAATGAAGATTAGGATGTCACAATTTCCAACATTGAAAAATGATTTGATACTTAGGGCAGCTAGAGGTGAAAAAGTAGAAAGACCTCCAATTTGGATTATGAGACAAGCCGGTCGTTATTTACCTGAATATCACGAGGTCAAAGGTACTAGAGATTTTTTTGAAACCTGTCAAGATGCTGAAATAGCTTCAACGATTACTATCCAACCAATTGATCATTTTGATGGATTAATCGATGCTGCGATAATTTTTAGTGATATATTGGTTATACCACAAGCAATGGGCTTTGAAATCAAAATGGTTGATGGAAAAGGACCAGTTTTTGTCGATCCACTTAGAACACCGTCAGATATTTCCAAGATAAATTTAAAACCAGATATCAAAAAGGAGTTAGCTTGGGCTTTTAAAGCGATAACATTGACTAGACATAAATTGAATGGAAGAGTTCCATTGTTGGGGTTTGTTGGAGCACCTTGGACTTTGTTAGTTTACATGACTGAAGGGCAAGGTTCAAAAATGTTTAGATATGCTAAAGAATGGATTTATAATTTTGATCCAACTGAATTGTTACAAGCTATTTGTGACAATTGTATTGAATTTTTAGCACAACAAGTTGTTGCTGGTGCTCAAATGTTGCAAGTATTCGAAAGTTGGGCTGAAGCCTTAGGTCCAACTGAGTTCGAAAAGTTTTCATTGCCTTACTTAAAACAAATTAGTGAAAAGTTGCCCAAAAGATTGAAAGAATTGGGAGTTGAGCAGGTACCGTTGACAGTTTTTGCAAAAGGTGCTTGGTATGCTTTAGATGATTTATGTGATAGTGGCTATAATTGTGTTTCTCTTGATTGGTTATACAAACCGGAAGATGCTGTTAAAATCAATCAGGGACGTGTCACCTTACAAGGGAACTTAGATCCCGGTGTTATATATGGTTCAGATGAGGTGATTGAAGAAAAAGTGAAGGCAATGATTAAGGGGTTTGGTACTCAAAATTACATCATAAATTTTGGTCACGGGACTCACCCATTCATGAAGCCTGAAAAAATCGAATTTTTTTTAAAAATGTGTCACAAGTACGGCAGTAAATAATGTATATATATGATTTAACAAACAAGTACATAGATAATTTGAAATTATTATATTTTGATTTAGAAACAACTCAAATCAAAGAAAAATCTAATTTGACCGATTTACAAAGGTACAACATAAAACAACGACAGAAAAATTTACCCCCAGTAGATGAAGATGAATTTGATAGAATATTGGAGGAAGAATCAATTGAAAGTTTATCTGGCGATGAATCAGAATCCGATGACGAGTCGTTTTTAAATACAAAATCACCGTTTGTCCTCTTCGAGCATCAAGGAGAGACTCTTGGTATTTATAAAGTTTTATTTAATGGATTAGATGATTTAAGACATTTTCAAGAAAAATCAGCTTTGTTTATGATGGGAGGTGGACATTTTGCTGGAGCAATTATGTCTCGTTCCAAAATCCATTGTTCGAAAACTTTTCACAGGTATACAACAAGGAGAAAACAAGGTGGTTCTCAGAGTGCTTCTGACAATGCAAGAGGTAAAGCAAATTCCGCTGGATCTTCAATTAGAAGGCACAATGAGCAAATGTTAGTTCAAGAAATAAGGGATTTGCTCAAGTCATGGAGTACAGAATTACAAGACTGTAAAAACATATTTATAAGAGCATCAAATAAGAATGTTTTCATTTTTGATGATGGTCCAATCAAACCAAAAGACGAAAGAATAAAAAATATACCATTTACAACTGGTAGAGCAACCGCTTCAGAATTAAAAAGAGCATGGGATAATTTAATGAGCGTGCATAATGTAAAGTTGCCCAAAATAGACAAAGTACCTGAATTAAAGACTGAACCAAAATCCGATCCAAAAATTGAGTTGGTGAATGAAAAAGAAGCAAGAGTAAATATTCAAAGAGATGAATTAATTAATTTACTCAAAAAGCAAAGAGCTCCAAAAGTTTTACAATACGTAAAGGATAATAGTATTGATGTCAATACTTATACCATCGATAATTCATCTATTCTTCATTTCGTATCAGATCATGGTTTGCACCACATGGTACGAATTTTAATTTTGAATTTGCATGCATCTCCTTTGTTGACAAGCAATGGTAAATATCCCGCTGAAGTTGCTGATAAAGAGACCCGAAAAGTATTCCAACAAATTAGATACACTCTAGGCGAATCTTATTGTGATTGGGATAAAGCAAAGGTTGGTCCTGCAAAATCAAAAGAAGAGTTTGAAAAAGAAGAAAGAGAAAAGATTCAAGCAGAAAAATTGGAAAAGCAACAAAGAATTAAAGAAGAATTAGCCAAAAAGACCGAAATGGAATTAAGAAAACCCAGATTTGATACGGTACAGAGACTTGGTGGGTTAAAAATAGATCAAGGACTTTCGGATCAACAAAAAATGAGATTAATGAGAGAACAACGCGCGAGAGCTGCCGAAGCTAGAATCAAGTAACTTTTGACATTATAAAAGATATATCCACTTTTTTCATCACTTTGTTCAAAACAGAATCGAATTCAAGTTCTTTACAAATTTTTGGGTTATAATGGTGGTAATCGTTTAGTGCAAGTTTTACTGCTGACGATTTATCAACTTCTTTGATTTGTGATGCTAAAACCCATTGCTGATTTGTTTGACTTGACTGACTTGGTTCAGCAGGACAGTATTTCTTTGTAGATCCATCCCCATTACAATCACAATCTAATAAATCATGAGTATTCGATGTTGTTTCACACACCTCAAACAAATTCTTTAAATCATTGTAATCGAAATCATTAACAGAATCTGTGTTGTTGTCTAAAAACCTAGAAGATAACTTCATTTTTAACAATTGACGTTGGAAAATTTTCTCGTCAATACAACCTGAGGTAAAAATTCGATAAAGATAACATGGTTTCAATTGCCCATCTCTATGAATTCTAGATAAGCTTTGTAAATCTACCGAAGGATTCCAATCGTTATCAAATAAAATTAATCTAGATGCACCAATTAAATTAATACCCATACCACCAGCTTTCGATGAAAGCAAAAAGATGTTAACATCTGTTTTATTGAATTGCTGAACATACTTGTTACGCAAGGTATTGGGGGTTGATCCATCTAATCTCAAGAATGAAAATTTCAATTTTTTAACAATATCTTCTAATAAAGTCAATGTTTTTGTGTAATTGGAAATCAAAACCACTTTTTCATTTTGTGCAATGCATTCGATTAATAAGGGTATTAACACTTTAATTTTGCCGGATGTGACAGGTTCATTGTCATCCACCAATGATGGTGAATTACATATTTTTCTAAATCTATTTATCAATTCAAACGAAGGTTCTTTATCAGCTTTGAATAGATTAATTTGGTGCTCGGTTGGCGGTACAAATAACAATATATCTGTCTTTGTCGTCAAGTGATTTAATACACTTTGTGTTCTTCTTAATATAAATTTCGAGGTCAAGTTGACTAATTCTTTTGAAGCTTCTTCTCCAGCTGCTCTATCGAAACAATGTATGTCCCTTGATCTATTTATTGGATTGATAAACTTCTTTTGAAATATTTTTAAATCCGGTAATATACCTGGATTCAAGAAATTAACCAAGGTATAAAATTCGAGTAATTCATTTTGTATAGGTGTACCAGTTAAAATAATCTTTTTTGGTATATTCAATTTTACAAGGTTTTGCAATACTTTTGATGATGAATTCTTCAATCTATGACCCTCATCACACACTAGCAAATCAAATGGAACCTTACTTAGCTCATCATAATGAGAAGTAATTTTCTCATAATTAACTATTAGTACTTGATAAACATTGAATTTCCCAAAATTCATTATATCTTTTCTTTCATTCGGTGTCAAAATACTTAGTTTTAATCCAAGCCATTTTTTGAACTCTAGTCTCCAATTATTTATTAATGTAACCGGACATACAACCAAAATTTTCTTGACTGAAGATTGTTTATATAAACTCCAAATAGCGGAAATTGTCATCAAAGTTTTACCTAGTCCCATTTCGTCAGCTAATAAGCAATTTAATTTTGAGTCAAGACAACCGAGTAAAAATTCTACACCCTCCACTTGATGTGGTCTTAATTTTGAGGACAAAACAGAATCCAATGTTGCTGGTTTAAATTGTTTAGCTATATTAGGTCTTGAAACCTGTTTTGTTTGGATTTTTGATGTTGTTAATTTTTTAGGATTCATTTCTTGTTCAACATCAACCACAACTTCATAATTCCCAATAGTTATTACGTCATCGAACGTTGGTAGCCTGTTAAAGGTACACTTTGAAATTACCTTTCCATCACTATTTTTCAAACATATTTCTCCTTTGTTTACCACTATTAAACCATCACCATCCCATGTTTTGTTCTTTTTTAAAGTCTTCTTTCTCCATTGAACATTATGTTCCAGATTTTTAGTTGGCTCTAGCTCACGTTTAGAAGGGTTTTTGATTTGTTGTATTCGTGGTGGTTTAAAAGGAGCGTTAAGCATGCGCGTATATTTTCTAACCAAATATGTAATAATTACTTTTAGACAATCCATTAATTATACTAGTTGGCAAGTACGTATAAATACCATAGATAATAAACGTTACAAACATCAATAAAAACGAGTGAAGCAAAACACATTCAGCATTAGTCAACATTATGAATGGAAAATGATTCCAATACATGGAATACAACCATTGAATTGGATTTTTTGTGTTCATGATGATTAGATCTTTTTTTTTTTTTTTTTTCTGTTAATTTTCATTTTTATATGGACTTGAAAGAAATCAAACAGTGTTTGATTGAAAACCCTCATGAAGTCGAGATCCAGTTCAAAAACTTATTAACTTTACAACCGGAGGATCAAGTTTTGTATAATGATACTTTAGCCATATGTTTGTTGAGATTAAGAAATTTAAAAGACGAGATCACTGAAGTTGATGATTTGTTTGAATATGTGTTGATTAATATAAACACCTCTTACAATCCTTTACATAATTCATTGATTTCATTGTTGAAAAAGTTATCAAAATTTAAGCATAGCAAAGAACGATGGTTAGATCTAGTGATGGCTCAACCACGTACTAAAAACATTTTTTTGTTACTAGATTTTTTAACTAAAAAGGACTATAAATATTTTGTTGAAAACTATCCAAATTTCCCAGATGAATGTTATGACTTGTTTGATGATTCTTTAGCTAATGCGATGTCAAAGACATTGAAAAGATTCGATTTATATAATTTTATTCAAAAAGGTTTAAGAGAAAAACCGTTTTTGATTTTAACTCATTTATTACCCGGGATCATAGATATTAAATTATTTGAGAAATTAATTGAAGATAATGATTCACCAGAAATATTAGTTGGTTTGTTCAGCATGGCAAAGAAGTTAAAATTCAATTTTAAAATTGACAAAAATTTAATTATCAAATGTTTGGTTCATTCTAATTCTCAAGTTAGAATAGATGCATTAAAACTTTTGTTACCGTTGAATAATGATAATTTAGAAATAATAAAAAAGAATTATATTATAGAAATCAATCTAAACGAAGGTGATGACAAATTCACCAGTTTCATGTACAATTCCATAGACTTTTTTCCAAAAGATTGGCTTCTAGAAATTTTATGTGATCATTTATCACTGGAAAACAATTATCAGCAAAAACTCAACTCGATTACGATTTTAAATTATTTGGGTGTGCTGAATGAGCGAGTTACCTATTTATTAATTGATAATCTATTTTCTAACTATAAGGCAATAAGAGATTCAAGTTTGAAACTATTGATTAAATTAGACGACAATTTTAAAGATTTAGAGTTGTTAAAACAAAAATGTTTTGCTATTCTACCTAGATTGCAAGGTAGGGAAAGTGATGGTGCAGTTACAGCATTAACATATTTATCGGGAAAAATGGATTTAATTCCTAGTTTAAAACAATTTTTAATGTCAGACCAAAAAATACATGGATGTTTGATAGCTCTTGCGTCAATATTCACCAGATTTCCGACCACGGACAATTTTTTCTTTGAAAAAGCGTTGGACTTGTCAGCTAAATATACAGAAATATTGTCAAAAGATCAAGTGGCTTACAAAAATGAAAGCGAATTCAATAAAAGTAGAGAAGTAATTAATTATTCTTGGAAAGTGCTTCAGAGTGCCAATGAATTAATGTTGGCAACATCTAAGGATAGAAGAGTCTATACTCAATTACAAAACCAATTGAAAACTATAAAATTTAGAGCTGCTATTTCGTCTACCTATCCATTATTTGAAAAGGCTTGTCAATTTACAGATCTAACTGGTGAAGTAGAGAAAGAATTGGATACTTTAAATGACAAAAGATTAATCAGTAGACGATCAGGTGGAATAATTTATATTATACCAGCAATCTTGCAAGTAACTAAAGAATTCCACTATATTGAATCGCTACTACAACTAGCTCAAAAACCAATTGAAAATGATTTCGTCACAGAAGATTTACCTCAAATACATGCATTCAATATATTGAAGCAGATATTTACTGAAAAAAATTTGGCTAATGATAGTTCCAAGTATTTAGAAAAGGCATTGTTATTGGCTTTGAATAACATGGACTCTCCAGTTTGGTCGATCAGAAACTGTTCCATGATGTTGTTCGCGTCCATTAACAAAAGAATATTCAGTACAAAGGTAACAAGCAAACGGTTTTTTTCAAGATTTAAAATTGAAAACATCTTTAGTGAAAAATTAAAAAATAATCAAGCTGTATATCCCATATTGCTTATGCTAGATAGCTTAGAATTTACCAGTTCTTGTAATTTGGAGACAATTATTATGCAATTATTATCGAACAAAATATGGAAGGTAAGAGAATTAGCAGCTAAAGTTTTGGCTAAAATGATTGGCAACGTGGAGGAATTTTTGAAATTTGCATTTAATACGCATATGGATAAAAATACGTTACACGGTGTTGTTTTCACTATGTTAGCAGGCGAGGTTTCAAAAGAGTTTGTTTTGAGTAAATCTTATTTGCTTAATGAATCATATTTCATTGCGGATGTGTATGTCAAAGTTTTGGCTAAAATGAAAATAAAAATTGATGTGAAAACCTATTTCGATGAGTTGTTAAACTCCTATTCAATTTATCACGGTAAAAAGTTATTCATGAAAACTTTGATGCAGTATTTGGATGAGGATGTGAGTACAGCTGTTTCAAATTCCAAATACGAAAATTTATATTCTAAGGATACTCAGAAGATAGACTATTCGGCCGATGAATTAATTGCCATGACAAGTCAATCCCTGAGTCTTGAAATAAGAGTCAAAGGATTTGAATCTTTGGGTCAAGATGATCGCTCAATCATGATTTTATTTGAAAATGGGCTATTTGATGATGATGAGGATATTAGAATTGCCTCAACTAAAAAATTATGTAATATATTTGGCCTTGATGTTTGTACAACATACTTGGCATACATATTTCCAACTTTGCACAAATTTTCTGAGGACATAATTAATGAAATGTTACTAAGAAATACTTTGAATTACAAACAATTAGATGAAAATTATTTGGAAGCTACAAAACCAAGCCTATATTCGTTTGAAAGAAGTAATTCATACAAGAACGAAATTCAATACACTAAAATTTTACTGCAATTTAAACCATCAGAGAAATTTAAGCAAAAAGTTTTGCAGGATATTGATTACATTAAACAATGGAAGCAATCTAAATCCAATCAAATTGAGTATATTCCCAGAGATTACATAATGTTGGATTTTATTAAAAAGACCGAACTTAACGCTACCATCGCAAACATTGATATAAAATTTGAAAATAATTTCTGCCAGATGAACTAAAAAATTTTCACTCAACATCTTTTTTTGTATGTTAGAACTTTTGATATGATGAATGATTAAAACAACGAATTTCTTCAACTGAATTACATGTGGAAAAGAAATCTCAGAGCTTTTTAATACTGATTGATATATTGAAGACGTGTTACTAACAAAGTTAGGGGTAAATAGATAATATATAATGATTTTTGAAATTTCTATTGGCATAATTCTTGTCATACTAATAAGATTATTAATTGTTCTACCTTGCATCAACAAAAATACCAGGAACTCAACTAAAAAGTCTGTTTCGATTTTGTTAGGATCTGGAGGACATACCGGAGAAATGTTAAGATTAGTGGCCGACTTAAACGTTAAGAAAACATGGATATATTCCGATGACGCATCAATCATCAAAGCTAAAACATTGGACAACACTGCTAAAATTTTGCGTGTACCAAGGGCTAGACATGTTGGACAATCCTATTTTACCAGTATTTTTACAACAGTTTATTCATTTTACATTTCAGCCATATTGCTATTATTCAATTGCCCTTCAATATTATTATTAAATGGACCAGGAACATCAATACCGTTGGCTTACATTGTGTTCTTGTATAAATTTTTAGGAATTTGTGATACAAAAATAATTTATGTTGAAAGTTTGGCAAGAGTAAGTAAATTAAGTTTAAGTGGAATGTTGATCATGCCAATAACCAATCGGTTTATTGTTCAATGGGAAAAATTAAGTTGTTACAAACGAGCTGAATATTACGGAATTTTAATCTAGTTCTTTTTTTTTTACGCGTATGAGTTTTTCATTTGATGGTAGAATACGTGAATTTCCAGGCATATCAGTTGATAATTTCAAATATGAAGCTGATTGTTATTTGTTAACTCATTCGCATTCAGACCATTTGGTGGGATTGCTAAATAAGAAATTTGCTGGTCATGTTTATTGCACAAGTCTTACCAAAAAGCTACTAGCTACAAATTTTAAGTACGAAGACGCGTTGAAATATTTAATTGTGAAAAATTATGATGAACCATTTGTGGTTGAAACAGTTGATGGTAAAATCACTATCACTTTAATTAATTCTTATCATTGTCCGGGCAGCACTATGTTCTTAATGGAGTCAGAAATGAAATCAGTATTAATCACAGGTGATATACGAGCTGAGAGCTGGTGGATCAATCAGTTGGAAAAGAATAAGTTTTTATTCCCATATATCACGAAATTGAAAAAATTAGATAATATTTATTTGGATACCACTTTCAGTTATCGTGGTGAGCCATTCATAGATATAATGTCCAATACGGAAGGTATTTTGGGGCTAGTCGAATTAATTAAGTTATACCCAAACGATATTGAGTATTATTTTGTGGATGGAGTTTTGGGGTCTGAAGAAGTCTGGTTTACATGTTGTAAAGTTTTCAATGGTCAATTAATATCTGACGACGATATCATCAAAAAAAGATTAGAAATCTTGAGTCATGTAAATGGCACTGGTATAAAATTTCATGTTGGAAACATACAAACCAAGCCATTGTTTCTAGTCACCATTAAACATTGCATTAATTTTAATATCGTAGACTATTCAACACAATGTTTACCAATAAAAGTGACAAATGTTGATGTACTTGAAATAATCGGAGAAGAAAATGGGCATAAGCTTGTATGGTTTAAAAATAAAAGTTGGATCTTACCGAGGGATGGAGTAGAGCTTCTACCAACACATTTACCATTGTTATTTTCGAGACATTCGTCTTATCAAGAGTCGAGAAATTTTGTTGAGCTTTTTAATCCAAAACTGGTTTATCCTTGTACGGAAAACAAAGAGTCGTGGTTTAATGGATTTAGCGTTGGCAGAATATTTGGAGATTTATGCAAAAATAGTAATCATGTTTATGATCTTGAAAAATTATCACAATATGGCAGGCCTAAGGTATTTTCCAAAGTGAATCAGATAGATCGATGGGCAATGAAGTACGATTTTAAAGGTATAGGTGGGTATAAACCAATTTTTAAAGTTCAATCATTAATTACAGGAAGAAATGAACTCAAATTTCGGGATTTGATTGGATTTCGTCAATTAAACTATACAGAATCTACAGACGAATCGTTTCAAGAGTACGACTCTGAACCTGAATCTTTAATCGAATCAAGTTTTCTTGAGCAATCATTTAATGATAACCAAAATTATCTTTCGCAAATAAATGCCAATAATATAAATTCCATCTTGGGATGTTTGAATCAAGACTTTAGAAATTGGACTCTGTATACTTTCGAATCAATACAACATTCATAATTTTTTTTTCTTGAGATGAGATCAATTCTCTTTCCATCTATGACCACATTTGACGCATTTGTAGAACGTTGTCATTGGTTCATCAGCAGATCTAATTTGTAACTGAAAAAAGTATGCTTTATCGCCTCCACATGAATCTAGTGGACATTGAGCTGCTGTTTGATCAACGTTATCCCAAGTACCTTCACCACCCAAAACATCATCGACTTCCTTTCTAGACAATTTTTTCCTGTCGAACATTTGTAGCCCATGTATTTTAAATTCGTAAGGACAGGTGGAGCAGGAAAAACTATTTACGCCTTCATCATTTGGTGAAATCAATAACATATTGGAACAGTTTGGACAGAATGTAAGCATTTCGTGAAGTGAAAAATAAATAATTTTTTGTTAGGATTTTTGTATACAGGCAAAGTATGCAATCACCTAGTAGGAGATTTTCACCAAGAATAAAAACTCCAAATGGTCGAGCTGGTCTAAAGTCACCGGAAAGACGATCATTGTTAAATCACAAGACGAATTCCCAATTTCAATTAAATCTAGAGGGAGATAAAATAAAACTGGGGCAAAAGGAAGATAGAAATGTAACAGAACGAATATTTGCTGAGAGTAAAAATTATGGCAGTGACGTTGAATTGGAAGTGGATGCCTCAAAAACCTATTTTAGCTCAGATTCAGAAGAAGCTGAAATTTCAGATTTAGAGGAAGCACCGAAATTGAGGTCAAAAATAAGCCCTGAAGTACAACCTAAAATCAAAAAGCCCAAAACAAGAATCCCAAGAAGAGATAAAGTGGGTAGACCAACTAAATCGGAAGCAGTGCTCGGTCAAGTGAAAAGTATATTCCACCAGGATGATGAAATGTTTAAAGAAGAAAAACATCAACCTCAAGTCACAAAAGTAATAGAAGAACCAAAGAAAAAGTTTATCACGTCATTATTGAATCAAAATATTGATCGTAGCTCTGTAACATTTATTAGTGGGATCAAAGAATCTAAAAAAATGGCTCCTAAAAATGAGGATTTTGAACCGTTGCCAATACCTCAATTAGATGATGAAGGTAACATAGCGGATAAGAATTATATTGATAAATATTTTGATGGTATAGATCCAAAAAATTCAAAACAGGGTAGGTTTCTAGAAGATAGAGTGTTTTTCCTAGAAGGTCCTGAAGGTTATTTTGAACAACAACAAACTAGAGCCAAATCAAGCACAAATTCATTTACTTCGTTAGCTCCGAATATGAAATATCCCGAATTCAATGAATATATAAAGATAAATGACAACATAGCAGCTACCGAAAAACAAAAACTTCAAGAGGCACATAAATATTTATATCATCAATGGTGTTTTGAATTATCGCAAGGGTTTAATTTAAATTTTTATGGTGTTGGCTCCAAGATTGAAGTATTGAATGATTTTGCAGAGAATTATTTTGGAATATGGTGGGATAATGTTGTGCAAGATGAGTTACCCTATGTTTTAGTAGTAAATGGATATAACCCAGAGGTGAATTTCAAAAAAATAGTGTTAGAAATAGCAACCATGTTGGTTACAGATATTGAGAAACTACCAAAACATGTTTCAGAAACGGTACCGTTTTTAATCGATTACATGAACCAAAACAGAAAGGCATCAATATTTGCGAAAGCTAAAATATTGTTGATAATTCACAATATTGACGGTGAGTCTTTTCGTGACGAAAAAGTTCAAAATCTACTAACTCAACTACTTTCGATTCCAGAAATTTGGTGCATGAGTTCTACTGATCATATAAACTCGCCGTTATTGTGGGATCTGTCTAAACTAAAAAACCTCAATTTAATTTGGCATGATTTAACTACTTATAAAAATTACATCACAGAATTATCGTTTAGAAATGTTTTGAATATAGGTAAATCGAAAAAATTCATTGGTAATATGGGAGCAAATTTTGTGTTAGAATCTTTGACCAAGAGGCATCGAGATCTATACAAAGTGTTGCTTGAAAAACAAATGGAAGTTATCGAAGCACAATTCACAGACAAAACCAGAAATCAGCAAAGGGGTAGCAGTAAATTTGCAGTTGAGTTCAAACTGATATACAATTTATGTCTAGATCAATTCATTGTTTCAAATGAAGTCAACTTCAAAACATTTATTAAAGAATATATTGATCATAAGATGTGCTCATTGAGTAAGAATTCTAGTGGTATGGATATTTTATTTATACCATTCACGCTTGATGAAATGAAGAAATTGTATAGTGAATTTTAAGTCTCAACTATTATTTATTTATTTATTTATTTATTTTTTTTTTCTCTAACACTACGCCACCACCATGGGGATATCCAAACTTGTTGAAGGCTCAACATTGACTGTTGGCAAGCATAAAGTTATCGTGACAAAATACTTATCAGAAGGAGGATTTGCACAGATATACCAAGTTAGAATTGACTCTCCATCAGGTGAATCCGAAATAGCATGTTTAAAAAGAGTTATTGTTCCAGATAAGAATGGGTTGAATCAATTACGAAAAGAAGTTGACGTTATGAAAACTCTCCGAAATGCAAGAAGTATAGTCAAGTACTATGATTCACACGCTGAAAGGATTAATGATACATATCAAGTTTTGGTGTTGATGGAATTATGTCCCAACAAATCGTTGTTAGATTATATGAATTTAAAAATAAAAACAAAATTGACAGAACAAGAGATTTTGAAAATTATGTTGGATGTATCACAGGGAATATACGAAATGCACAAGTTGAGACTTATTCATAGGGATATCAAGATTGAAAATGTGTTGATCGATTCAGATCATAATTTTAAATTGTGTGATTTCGGAAGTACTTCATTCCGAATATCACCACCACAAGATCAACAACAATTTAATCTTCTTACCAATGATATATTATATCAAACCACACCTCAATACAGGGCACCTGAAATGATTGATTTATACAGGGGATTCCCCATCGATGAAAAGGCAGACATATGGGCGTTAGGATGTTTCTTATATAAATTATGTTTCTATACAACACCTTTTGAATCTCAGGGAGATATTGCTATATTGCATGCATCATTTCAATTTTTACCACTGCCAATATTCTCAGGAGATTTAAAGAATTTAATTATCATCATGCTACAAGAAAATCCATTATACAGACCAAATATTGTCCAAGTTTTGATGCTAATTTGTAAGTTAATCAACATTAAATTTGAGTCTTTGAAGTTGAATGATTTTTACAAATTAGGACAATACAACTTTCAAGCTTTACACGAATATCAAGTACAAAAACAAAATGAATTATTGCTTCAAAAACAAATGTATCAGAAACAAAATGAAGCCAGAGATGAAGAAGAACTAAAAGAAAATAAGACTTCATCGTCAAGAGAGTCATTAGTTGGCTTCAGTCTGGAGGAAGATGCAGATATTTCTTACACTGAAAAGATTGAAGAAGCTGAGCAAAAGTATCCATCATTGGAAAATATTGAATCCAAATCAGGTGAATTTGAGAAAAAGCAAGATATTGTCGAAGAAGTCAAAAAATTAAATATTGAGGATACCACCAGTCAAGTACCATTTAGATCCAAGAGTCCAGTGTTACCAAATATTGAAAATGGGTTTTTAAACCAAGAAGCCAAAAAAGATGTCGAAGAAAAAGAAGAACCTAGTAATCCATTCCCTTATAATTCACAGACCATACCTAAAGAGCAACCTTTCAAGGAAGAAGTTAGTAATTTGTTTCCCTTTAGATCGAAGACCCCCCCACCAAAAGAGCATAAAAAACATAATCCATGGGGTGAATATTCAAAGCAATCTTCACCTGAACCTCAAACATATTATCCTGTGGTTGAAACCAATCTAATTGATTTAGATCGAAATTTAGAAATACCAGTAGAAAAACCAAAACAAATAAAGCGTTTATCTTCACAACATGTTCCAATTAATTTACAAGAGGAAGTTATTGATTTTGCTTCGGATGATGAATTGAACAAGTCTGAAATGAATAGAATTAAGATTAGAAATTCGTTGAGAAAACTGAGAAAACCAAGTGATAATAAAAGGAATGAAAGCTCGGATTCCAAGAAGAGACTTTCATTTCTTGGTTAAGAATTTATAAATGGAGAATTTACAAAGCGTATTTATAGAGTTTATCAATGTCACATCAAATTAGGAAGAGTTTCATCGGTTGATCAAAGTGAATACTCACTCAAATTCATCTAAACAACAAAACATTTATGTAGAAGTAATTTAAATGTGTTATTTGTGTTAAAATGCAAAGATTTGTAGTGTACGTAAATATATGATAGAGATACGAAAAGAACAGAAAAAAAATATTTGTTCTCATCATGGATCTTAGTCAACTATTATTACTAGTTCCACCGGAACTGTTTAAAACTAGTTCCAATGAGAAAATTGATAAATTGATTGAAGAAATTTTGAAAGGGTCATCAAATGATTTAATTGAAATAACCGATTTTAGGGAAATCCATAGTCTACCCCAATTACAAAACATTTTAAAAAAATATCCAGATCTTCCTTTAGACCAAGTTCTACAAGAATACATTGATGAGTTTATTATATTAGCGGATAAATTTATTCCTGATCATTGTATTAGTATAAGTGCAGTTGCATTTTTACAAAGTTTTATCCAGTCTAATTTCACAGGTCCGAAGTGCTCCTTGCCGGCTAAAAAAATTTGGTTTCCTGCTTTAGATGACGAAAAGCTACAATACGATTGTGTAAATTTATTGAGCGTTGAAGGCCAATCAGCATATGATTTAGTTCATGATCCATTATATTTAATTATTGCCGAATTGTTGTTTCAAAAGTTGCTACTGATACCATGGAAATACTCAATTCTAAATGAAGAAGTTTCAAATGTCGACAAAATCAGTGCTTATGAAAATTTAAAGATTGATGATGCACAAAAGGCTTCAATAGCATGGTGGAGTGTTCGAGCATTGCAAGTACATTTATCGATTGTTTCTGAACCACCGGGTATTATTCTGTCTATCAGTGGAATTCTTTTCACATCAAATTTATTAAACCATTTAGAAGGTGATAAAAACTTATTAACAATTCAGTTTTATTTGGAGCAGGCAAGAATACATATACATGCACAAAATGAGCATTTGGCCATTAAACCATTGATTCAAGCCAGGAGCGTTTCCAATTTAAAAGTGTTATTATCAGGAGCAAAAGGCAAACGTACAAAATTTCAACAATTCTTCACTTCAAATTTAATTGTTTTGGCTAAAAGTGGTAAAAAAACAATATACGATGAAGATTCTACTATAAGTTTAGAGAATCTACTGTTGAACGATGAAATTTTATTAGAAAAGCCCCAGTTTGAATCTTTGGAAGATCTTGAAATAGAAATTGAACAAGATAGCAAACGATTCAAAGTTGATAGTTTTCTTAAACATGATGACGAAAAGTTGTTGCCGTTAGCCTTTAAACAAGAAGATATACCCCAAGAGTTAAAAGAGCTAGATCCAAATAACCAACCAGCATTGAATAATTTAGACAATCTTCAATTGTTGTTGACTTTGACTGTTTTGAAACAAACTAGTCCATTAAATGATCCATTGGTCGAAGAAGAATTGATGGCGTTGATAAGTAGAACTGTTTACTCAGGTGAAGGGGTGAATTGGTTAATATATTCAAGATCATTATGGGAAAGGTCACTTTTGGAGACAAGCAAGGCGAAAACTGTTGAGCGTGGTATTTTGCAAATGACAGCATTGATTGAGGAAATTGGTATAAATATCACATCAAGAGTTATACCACAAGGAAATGATCTTGTAATATCTGAGAGATTGAGATTTATTCATCAATTGCCTTTACTTCCACAATGGGTCATGGATGCAAAATTGGCTGAGAAATACATGTCATTAGGGATTTTAAAATCAGCTTTGGAAATATATAAAAGATTGCACCTAGATTGTGAGGCTGCATTATGCTATGCCGCAGTGGATCAAGAAGCAGAAGCAGAAAAAATTCTAGTTGAAAGAATAAAGAATTATCCAAAAGATGCCAGAGCTATATCAATCTTAGGTGACATGAAACAAGATACAAAATTATGGGAAAAAGCGTGGGAAATCGGTCATTATCCCAAAGCAAAAGCTTCTCTCGCAAAGTATTACCATGGTCAAAAGCAGTTGAAATTGGCTATAGAGAATATGTTTGACTGCCTTTCTGTAAACCCATTAAATTACGAGAATTGGTATTTTTACGGTTGTTGTGGACTAGAAAGTGGCCAATTCGAATTAGCTTCGGAAGCATTTACAAGATGCGTTTCCTTGGATGATACAAACGCGTATGCATGGTCAAATTTGGCAAGTTCATTATTAAAGTTGGATAGGACAAAACCAGCTTTTAACGCATTGAAGAAGGCTATTCGTTGTGGCAGTGAAAGTAAGTCGTGGAGGGTATTTGAAAATTATATGATAGTTGCTGCCAAATTAAACGAATGGAATGATGTTTTATTTGCTTTTAGAGAGCTTCTTGAAATTAAAAAAGATCAAGGAGATAGTGCTATAGACATATCTTTACTAGAAAAATTAGTTGAGATTTTAGTTTCAGAACCTTATGGTGAAAATTTAAATCATTTTCAAAAATCATGCATCGATTTAGTTTGCAATAAATTACCTTCAATAATTACAACGTCGGCAAGGTGTTGGAGAATAGTAGCAAGAGTTGAATTATGGAGAAAGAAGCCTTGGAATGCATTAGAATGCCATGAAAAGGCTTATAGAATAATGATACACAACCCTGAAATTGAAACCAATGAAGAAGTTTGGAATGAAGTGGTTGATGCATGCTCAGATTTGGTGAGTGCATTTGAATCGTTGGGTGAGTTACCTGGCAAGCATGGTGCTGGTGATTTGGTTTGTAAAGATTGGAAGTATAAAGCAAGAACTACAATCAGGTCATTGATGTCTAAAGGTAGAGATACTTGGGAAGACTCACCAGGTTGGGAATTAATAGTTAAATTGAAAGAAGATTTAAGTAGTTAGTCACTAAATATACTAAATTTCTCAAACTCGTACGACGTAACTCGTTGTTTTTTTTCCTCTGGTTTATGGAAATAATCGAAAAGACTATGTAATAACATAACAGACTTAATTGAAGTTTCACATTCGTCCATTCTGATCAAATAACAGATAGTATATAATATAGCTCTTGAATTAAACGATTCAAACCAAAATACAAAAAATAAAAAATGTTCCAACATGCCAAATATAAATAAACATGAATTATCAACTGACGTTGGTTTTTCGTAGTGGAAAACCCCTAATAAACTTAGAATTGAATGCACCTGCAAGAATAAAGATTTTGAAAACTTCAAGGGTGTTTCGAGCATTAATTCCGTTATGATCAACATACAAGTATTATCATCCAATGTATGCCATCTTTTCAGATATCTGAACCTATAAAGCATTGTTGTGAGAAATCTAATCAAAGATATGAATATTATCAACTGATATGCTTTATTTAACTTGGCACTGGCAGTATATTTTAGTATATGGATTAAGCCACCCAAAAAAGTGATTAAAATATTGCAACAAAACCAAAAATCATAAAATGATCCGTCAAATTTGACAGATTTTATGTTTTTTTTGAATAACAAGAATAAATTAAAAAAATACTGGCAATAGAATCGCAAGATTATACTATAAAAGTTGGGTGTGAACCAATTGAATAAAATCTTAAATGTAATCATTGATACACGCTATGAAATTATTTTTCTTTTGTGTGTAGGCTGTATACCTGCATGGTAACTTTGAAATTTTTGTTGATTCCCAAAACACCAAAACATGGATGATAAATACATTGGACTTGCATTAGCAATGTCCTCTTCGCTAGCTATTGGAACCTCGTTTATAATAACTAAAAAAGGGTTGATGGACGCGTCAGCTCGCTCGGGAAACAATGGTGCTCAGGCACTGGATTATTTGCAAAATCCAATATGGTGGGGTGGCATGATCACTATGGCCATTGGAGAAATTGCTAATTTCGCTGCTTATACCTTCGCACCAGCAATTTTGGTCACCCCTTTAGGTGCATTGTCAGTTATAATAGGTGCAGTTTTAGCTGCAATGTTTTTGAAGGAAGAATTGGGTACATTGGGAAAAATGGGTTGTGCTATATGTTTAATGGGTTCAGTTATTATTATATTGCATGCTCCGCCAGATAAGGAAGTTGAAACTGTTGATGAAATTCTAGGGTACGCGACTCAACCTGGGTTTTTATTTTATTGTACCCTTGTTGGGTTATATTCATTATTTATGATCTATAAGATTGTGCCCAAGTATGGAAATACAAACCCAATGATTTACTTATCAATTTGTTCCTCAGTTGGATCAATATCAGTCATGTCTATCAAGGCATTTGGTATTGCGTTAAAGTTGACATTGAGTGGAAATAACCAATTTACTCACGTATCTACATATCTATTCTTGTTAGTTGTTGCATTATGTATATTGACACAAATGAATTATTTTAACAAAGCATTAGATCAGTTTGACACGTCAATTGTGAATCCATTATATTATGTCACGTTTACCACATTCACTTTAGCAGCATCATTTATATTATTTAAAGGGTTCAACACCTCAAGTGCAGTTGATATTATAAGTTTATTGATTGGGTTTTTGATTATATTTAGTGGAGTTTATTTATTAAACATATCTAGGAAAACAAATGATGGAAATAGAGATAGAGAAATTTTTGGTGTTCATTCGTCAAAGGATATGGCACCTCTTGATAATGGAGTTGGTGGGTTTTCAACGGTTAGAAGATCAATGCAAATGAATAGAAGTATAGATTATGACAATGAGGAAACTGTTGGATTAAGAAGATTCGATAGTTTTGAAATTGGAAGTGATGATGAACAACATCACAGATAATATACATTAGTTTTCTATAAACAAGATTAAATATCATCAATATCTAATTCATCTTCATCTTCGCTTTCATCATCATCAGCACCACCGAATTCGAAATTGACATCTTCATCTTCATCAGCACCAAATGTATCGGTTTCATTAATTTTAGCATTCTCTGGTAATTCGCCTAGGTTTTTCAACGACCTTGCTTCGTCTGAATTATATTTATGAACAACGTCACATTGATCATCTTGGAAATCCCTTAATGACACTAAAATGATATCACCTTGACCCATCCAGACTTTCTTTCTCAATTTACCCCTGATATGACCCATTCTTTTTATGGAATCAAAACAACTTACTTCGATTCTACCATTTCCCAACATTTTTGTGATTTGGGCGTATTCTTGGCCATCCTCTTTGAATATCAATTCTCTCTTTTGACCTGAGTTATCGTTTTTACCTCTTCTTCTATTCTTACCTCCTTTACCTTTTCCTGTTTTACCCATTGTAATAGTCTTTTGCTGTTTTTTAAGAAAGAAAAAAAAAATTTTCTTTTATCAAAATAATTTATAAGCGATTAGATAATCATGGATTCATTTGATATAGCTAATCAATTTTCACAGATATTACGTACATTAACTCCTCAATCGACTAGTTTGAATAAAGCGGCATATTTTGCATTGAAGAACTCAGATAAAGAAGATTATTTGTTTCCAACAATTTTAAATGTGTTGTATGATAAGAATTTAGTTGTCAATAACAAATCAACTATATTTCAATTTATAGATGTATTAGTTGGTGAGTCCCACCAACAGATGGAGAAATATCATGGGGCTTATATAAATAATATAGAAAAGAATTTACCAAACATAATAAAATCCATTTGTGTTAGCAGTTCCAACTTATATAACGTGTACCAATGTTTGTGCTCCATCTCGAAACGTTACAAGTTAAATTGCGATGAATACAAAAATCGTTTTTATCAAGATTTACTAACAGAGGAAGATAAACGTTTAATTGATCAAGGTGGAAGTATCGTAGAGCAAAATTTGGAAGATGAAAATGCTATAATACTAGCTTGGAAAATTTTGTTAGAGAGGAAACGAAAATCACAATTTAAAAGATTAAAATTGCTTAAAAAATCAGAATTCATACAAGATACAGTTGAAGAAGAAGAATTGTTTAATATTAAATCAAAAAATAATAAGTTTGCATTATCAAAGCGTCAAATTCTAAGTCGATTAGAAGATGATCGCGAAGTGCACAAACGGTCGAAAGAAAACTTGTGGAATGTGAATAGGGACAAAACAGCTAAATTTATTTCTGAAGACGAATTTTTGTATCATTATTGGGACAAATTTTATGAACTAAATAAGGAAGAAGGTAAAGAATTTTTCAATGCATTATCCGATTTGAACAACTTGGCAGCAAAGAGTTATAAAGATCAACAATTTTAATTTAGTTTCAACCTAATATACGTAGTAATTGATTAATACCATTGACTCCGTATGTAGCTGCTGTTTTGGTATCGTTACCAATCAATGTTATCGTCAAAGTGTTTCGATTTAGGCTGTTAATGTATTCATAGTTAGCTTCGTCAATCGATGTAGATCCACCACTGTACAAGACCAAATACGAATGACTCGAATCTTTGTCTTGGGTTTTATTGTAGTAAGCAATAAGTGACTTCAACGCCTTGATGTTAATTTGGTTCTTTTGAACAACGACCAGGTTTCGCACCAATGTTGCATGTACACCTTCGTGTTCGAATAATGTATTTATATGCTGGATTGTCTCGCCCATGGAATCTAAAGTTCGATCACGATCTTCGAAAAATGATTTACCTGCATGGAAACGTATAGTACCGTCCTGAACTTCACAAAATGATCCGGGTAATCTCTCAACTTTGGATTCGATTAATTGTTTTATTTGAGGTAAAACCTTTTTAAATTCTTGTTCATCAACCATGGGAATCCATTCCTTTGAACCTATATATTTGATAAAGCTACCATTTTCAGCAACCAAACCAATTTGTGGATATCGTTTAAACATAATATCCAAATCACCTTTTTGAAGATATGATAATAAGTAAACAGATGTATTTGGATCGTCAATCAAATCATTTAACAAGCGAACTAATCTTATAGGCTCTATGACATTGACTTCACCAGAAGTAACGGTCGATGAGCCACCCCTTGCGTTAATTGATGATGAAGAAATCTCCAACGCCAATAGATATAATCGTTTACCGTCTTTGGTAACGAATTTTTTAAATATTTCAGATGTAAATGGCTCAATTTTTTCACTTTTTCTATGATCTAAATCCCAAGATTTTTGAATATTTTCCAAACATGATTGTACCCAGTGTTTAGAATCTCTAGTTAAAACAAAATCGTAACAATTTTTCCATCTTAAAGTTTTTTCCTTGTCGGTCATTGTTAACGCTTGTTTGATAACATGCGAAAATCTAGCTATATCCCATGGGTTGATAAGTAATGCTCCTTCGCCTTTACAACTGAGCAAAGTTGAACTACCTGTAAATTCAGATAAAATCAATGGTGATTTTTTCTCAACAGTTGCAGTGATAAATTCATGACATGTTAGGTTTAAACCTTCTCTCATAGAACTAACAATAAATGTATCAGCTTCACATTGAAGCGCCAAGTATTGATCAAAATCAATATCCCTTTGCAAAAGCACAACTGGTTGAGTCACAGATATATTTTCGGGTAAAGCGTTGATTCTAGAAACAATCTTCATGATTTCCAGCTCATAAATTTGATCATGTGTTGTACCAACACAAATTTGAATCAACACTGTATCTTCAATATACTCTGGATTTTCTTTAAGAAACATTTCGTACGCTAATAATTTTTGTTTGATTCCTCTTAATCTATCCAATTTATCACGACTAACAATCAACTTTTGACCTTTCCATCTATCTTTAATTAAAGTTCTCCACTCTTTCACGGGGTCACTCTGAACAATTTTATTAATTGAAGGCGCATCGATACCGACTGGTGAGGTTGTAGTTACCGTCAAATTACCTTCATACAAAACTCCATATTCGTTAGTATCAGCCAACAACAATCTATTACAAGTTTGTAGAAAGTGACGAACATATTCCTGAGTTTGGAATCCAATACAATTTGCACCCAACATTCCTTCAAGTAATTCGTTTCTTTGAGCAAAACATCTAAAAACCTCTGACGATGGGAATGAAACATGTAAAAATAATCCAATCTTAGCTTGAGGTAATTTGTCTCTAACCATTTTTGGGACTAGCAACAAATGATAATCATGCACCCAAATTATATCATCATCATTTTTATATTGCTCAACCAACTTGTCTGCAATCAATTGGTTCATCAATACATAATGCCCCCAGCTGTGATCCTCAAATGCTTTTGACTTTGGATCATCGGGTATCTGATAATGTAAAGTAGGCCATAAAATTTGTTTACAAAATGATTTGTAATGTCCTTCAAATGTTATATCATCTGGAAAGACAGTTTCACAATTATATTTTTTCAAATGGTCAGATATCGAGTTTTTGACATCTTGCGGAATCTCATCAGATGGCATTGCAACTATCCCAATCCATTTTTCATCTTTAATTATGCCATTCTTGATTGATATATTAACTGCTTTGATAAGGGAGCCATTACTATTTTCAGAATTAACAATTGACCAAGGAGCTGTTTCAAATATATTATCCTCATTGACTAAGTTTGCTTCTAAATTTGGTTTTGAAAAGCCACCAAATGGAGCCAATTTAGTTGTATTTTTGCCATGAACCATATCATTAAAACTTTGATCGAAATTTTCATCATCATCCGAAATCAAAGAATTGGTAGAACTATTACCATGAAATGTGAAAGCTGGTGGCTTGCTTAACAAAGACTTAGTCCTAGCTAATGGATGATGAAATGTACTCAAATTCGGACTTGAAGATGATAAGTTAGCTGTGGATCGATTAATTTTTAACCCAGTTAAACTGATATCATCACTCAATTTGGAATCAACTACACCCAGGTCAATTTTCAAATTGCTATATCTAGACTTTGGTTGAATGTAATGATAGTCTTCTTTTTTAGGTCTTCTATTTGCATAAAAAAACCCCTCTGGTGTGTCTGTTCTTTCAATGTCCTCTTGTTTATTCAAGTTAGGTGATCCAGCAATAGGTGTTGATGTGATTGAATTCTTCACACTCGGGATGATCGAAGCAATTGGAGTATTGGACGAAGTTGTACTATTTGGGGTAGTAGTACTCGATGTAATCTCAATATTATTCAACGACTCATATTCAGATGCTTCGATTTGAAAATGCACAGTATACGGTAAAAGCCTAGAGTTGTTAGTATGTTCAATTGAGATAATTCCAGCCGTACATACAATGAGGCTACGAGTAAAGTCATTGATCAATATGATTGATGTGTATTTTTTTGTGTCATAGCAATAGAAAAATTATATATACATTGTGGTACATACTCTACAAAATATCTTCCATATCATCTGATGAGTCCAGCGAATTTCCACCCACTTGATTTTCTGGAGTAATGTTTGTCTCTCGAAACATTTCACTGTCAAATTCCAAGGTCAACTCTTTTTCTAGATCATTGCTACTTTTTTCTAGCACAGTTTGTTCACCTTGGACATTGTCACCTTCATTTTGCAATGTTGCTATCTGTGCTTCGTCTTTACTTTTCGTAAATTGAATATCTTCAAGTATTTCGTCCTCGCTATCGCTATCACTATCACTATTGGAACTATCATAAGTATGAGTTTGGAAATTGAATTGGATCTCATTCAATTTTCTTTTTTCTTCCAACTCAGCCTCTATACGTTCTTTCTCCACCTTTAGTTTTTCTTCTTTGATCTTGGTTTGTCTTCTGACTGACGAAATCACATTTTTAAATTCAGAAGTCAATGCGTCCTGAAAAAAGCTTTTAATTTCATCTGTTGGATTCTTAGTAGCATACGGCGAATAGTACAATTCGGCTTTCATGAATATATTATCTTCACGTTGTTTACACTTGAGCTCTAACACTTTTTGCTTTCTTGTCTGCACTTGTCTTCTTTGGTTAGCATATTTTATAAAATCGAATTTAAACTCTTCTGGGGTTTGAATGTCCTTTTTTTCAGGTTCAGGTTCAGGTTCAGTTTCAATCACAACATCTTTTAGACTCTTTTCAAATTTATCTTTCCATTCAATGCCATCATTTTCAATCAAATTATATAACGAATCTTCAATCAACCTTGATTCCTCAACCAATTTGATTCTCAACTTTTTTAAATCAGTCACTGTTTCTGTATAATCAGCAGTAGATTGGTATGTATAATCTGGAGGTAGGTCAGGTAAATATGACGGGATATAATCTGGTTTTTGGTTGATCCTTGGTACGAGCTCTGTGATCGAATATTGTTCATTAAATGAAGCTGCTGTGTCATCTTGAGATACTGGTGGTGGTAGTTTCTTTATTTTACTTCGCTGATACTCTAGTAGTATTCCGTCTAGTGATATATTTCGTAGTTTAAGTAATAAATTTAAATCTGACTTTGACGGTTGTCGCCTCCTTTGCATTTTGGTATATTCCAGCAATTCATTACATAAATCATCAAAATATTTACCTGAAACTTGCGTCAATTGATCTAGGAAAGGCTGTGAACATGAAATCTTCTTGGAATCTAGGATTTGTATAACAACATGTTGTAAATCCATAACAATGCTTAACTAATATATATATTTTTTTTTGATATTTTTTTTTTTTTTGTGAATATTCAGGATACAGAAGTTCAACATATTAACTTTGCAGCCATGTATGTAAACCTGAATTATCTTTAGAGAAAAGCTTGAAAGTAAAGTATGATTTTAGTAATGTATTGAGACAGCTATCTAACTAGATGCGTATCAGTGTCTTGACAATTTCCCCTATGTATTTTAAAATTCTAATTTATCAGTGAAATAGCCAAAATCTAGCTGTGATTATATATTGAGAGCAGAGTTTACCTATAATTAATGATTTGATAATATTCGTACATGTGATAATACAAACTATAAAAACTTATTACGTTGGATAATAATTACCAAAAGTGTAAAATTACAATATCCAGGAACTTCCTTCTGGAGATTTCAATCTTTTTTAGGAACAAATGTGTTAATTATTCCATCCACTCTCCGTCTTCGTTTTCTCAAAAAAGTGTAAACAAAGTATAGACAAACGATTGATCCAAGTATGATCAATATGTTTGTATAGTCCGTGGTCAAAGATTTTGGAACTAAATTTGGATCATTGTTCAATAATCCAGTTAAAAGGTTTCTTAACTGAACTGGATGATTTTTCAACGACTCACCTTCAAAAGTATCCCATACATTATTATTGTCTAACACAACTGCATCACCAATATCATATTTCTCTAAATTAGTTCTCCAATTCAATTTGGCTTTGGATTTATCAATAAACGTGAACAAAACCTCGTTGGCGTTCCAATCATGAGGCACTTCTTTCTTTAAAACGTCGGTAATTTTGGAGCTATCGGCATTTTTATCCTTCAAGGCTTGCACAATCTGATTCTTAACTTCTCTCAACTTGAGAATTTCTTCAAAGTTGTGTTTCTTTTGAATATAATGATATTCATGAGCACTCAAGGATAATTTAAATAATTCTTGATCTGATAATTTTAAATCTCTCGAGTCGATAAACGTTACAACTACTTTTCTCTTTCCATTGAAGTAGTATTTCAATAACTCTGGTTTCAATTCGCCATACAATGGGAATTGGACTCGTTCAATAAATTGTTCAACGCGTTCTGGTATTCTGATATCTTCAGGAGCAAAACTCTGATAAACATCCGCAATCAAACTGTTGTCTTTGAACACTATCAAAGTTGGTTTAGAAGTCAAAGTAGTTGCAATTTGTAACGCTTCATCGTATTCATACTTGTGATTTTGGTCATAATTTATATAATCAATCAAATTTTCCGACATTGTTTGAACATTCTCTTCTATTTTGAGATGTTTAGCTTTGAACAATTGAATATTAAATGGTGAATTTTGCAACATTTGCACCAAATAAGGCAACAAGGCTTCGTCCTCTGGTGAAATTGCATCAGCGTCATAATAATATAATACAGTAATTTTGCTGTTCAACGGGTAAAGTTGATGAATAGGTTCGTGTTCTAATGATTTGGTATACTCCATCACTTCGGTCACACCTCTTGCTGAAATGACTTCGAACCTTGTATTTTCAAATAATTTAGTCGTCCACCATTTCATTTGTTCAACATCCACTGCCCCGTTATAATCAACTCTAATCAATCCTGTTGATTTAGGTAAAAACATTATATATTCGGGTTGGGTACCCAAATTTAAGCTTTCACATACCTCGGCATCATCTTTACACATAAAATGACCAGTTTGAGATATGGACAAAATTTTGTTTGACAACCTATCCCAAATCTGTTTGCCGTGCACGCAATCTAAGCAGTTTCTATCGAATCTGATCCGACCATTTTGTTCAGCACTTTCCCATTGTTTCAATGTTGCAGGGAAAAAGGCTATAAAATGTGGAGTGTCGATTTCACCGGCTATGATATTCATTATGCTGTTTTTTGTGAACAATTTAGATGAGCTTTGCATTACACCACCTCCATCCTTGTGATATTCAGCAAATGAAGACTTGAGGAATTTAATTATATTGTCTGAAGTACGTTCCAAATTCCTCGGGAACGGTCCAATGTTGGTTGCTTTTTCAAGTTTTGCTCCGTTTTGATCAAAAGTGGGTGCATACAATTGTAAATTAGGATAATACTCGATATTTTCACGATTGCATAAATCCCCATTTGCAATACAGTTAACTTGCCTCATTTCAACGTCTATCTCAGGGTAAGCCTGGAACTTTTCGTACGCTTCTTTCCATGTTGGGAAAAACTCCTTACAGTGATGACAAAAAGGAGAATAAAATTCAACGAGTGACAACTTGTTAGCTGTTACCTTATCGAATGAATCGGCATTTAGCTCTTCGGGCAATTGTACCTCTTCAGTGAAGACCTTGACTATCAATAGTAGAAATATAAAATGCATGATAGCGAATCTCGCATCAGAATTTTTTACAAATCAGGAAGAAAATTATGTAATATTATTGTCTATTGTATTTATATCCTCTTGATTTTCCCACTCACCTCTAACAAATACGTCTTGAAGTATTCGAAACTTACCAATGTTACGGCACTTGCTGGGACTGTTCGAGCCAAGTTTGTTAAGTAGCCAGTATAAAAACCTTTCAAGCCTTCATTTTTATAAATATATGAGATTGTTTTTATGAATGATAATCGATTATCATTTTTGATTTGCATTCTTGTTCTTAATATTTCATGCGGATACGTTATCGTACTTGCTATCATCTTGGATATAGATGACGCAGCTATCAACCTCCATAGTAATGTCGTTGGATGTTGTTGATTACATCCAAATATATTTTTCAACTTCTCATAAGCTGGGAAATGGATACCTACATGTAGTAATCCAAATAACGAAGGGATCAATCCACTATAAAACACCTTGATTCCTTCTTCGTGGTACATTTTGCGGAATGCGTCCATTGTACCCTTGTATTTATGCTTTTGTTGTTTAGTTTGAACCATTAGTCTAGTTTTCACCACCCATATTGGGTTTACCGCAATTGAACTTGCCATTCCAGCAGTTAGAGCTGAAAAAAAATGGTTTATTGATGGATTCTCAACATTCAATTCTCTTTGTAAGAAAGTTGGATAGAATTTCTTTGCTCTTTCGTACACTGTGAAATAAATTGTCCAGGTGGGTAAATACCCAATAGTTATGGGCACCAAGCCACGATAAAAACCTCTGATACCTTCTTCCCTCAAGATTGTTTTGCATGTGCTGGTTATACCACGGTATTTGCCGTCTTTCAACCCTTGTGCTTGTAATTTTGTTTTCACAACGTCTAGAGGGCACACCACTATCCCAGCTAGAAAGCCAGAAGCTGCTCCTGCTATAGTTATTAATTGTGTGGTTGATAGTTGTGTTATTGCTGATGGTGGGTGTATTCGACCTAATTGGTCAATTTTATGATTGATTGGAAAAGTTTCATTGTTTGTGTTTAGAAACTCTAGGTCCTCTCCTTGAACTATATCTGAAAATTCTCTCGAGGGACGTATATTGGAATTTTCTTGTGGCATGTAACTCTGGTATTATTGTTATCATATATTTTCACAGTTTTAATAGTTTTTTCTCTGATTAGCTTGATTTTCTTCCCGCTAAAAAAAATTGTTAGTATAGCATAAGCGAACTTTATTTACAGATGGTCAAATTTTATTTAAAAGTGTCTGCTGAATTACAGAATGTCACTGATTTAGAACCTGTGGACACACCCGAGCAACCATTTGAATACACGTTTCAGATCGAATGCACAAAATGTCGAACTACTCACGATAAAAATGTTTCAATAAACAGATTTGAAAAGCATGAAATCACAGGCTCAAAAGGTGAAGCCAGCTTTGTATTCAGATGCAAAGAATGTAAACAGGAGCACTCAGCTAGCATTGAAAGATTAAAAAATGTTTACACAAGTGAAGATAAAAAAATGGTACCAATGGTTGAAATTGACGCGAGAGGAATAGATTTTGTCAAGTTTATACCACAGGGCGAGTTCAAAGCGGTTGGATTGGAAACAGGCACCAAGTTCAGTGAGATCGACTTGGAAGAAGGCGAATGGTATGATGTAGATGAAAAGTCTAGCGAGGAAGTGTCGATAATTGAGGTTCAATGGGAAATAGTTCGAAATTAATAAATAAACACTTGAGGAGGAGCTGCTCATTTCATGTAGCTATGAAACTGTTGCTATAATTGAGATCACACATTGATAATTGAAGTCGACCAATGCTTATATATCCTCTCGCCTAAAATCAGTAAAATCGACTTGGTGTTGGAACCATCATTACAATTGGAACCAAAGTCATGACCGGAAATAATTAAACCGGTCATGCTCGCAATAAACACTTGAGTATTTATAGGTTGAAGAATTAAAGTTTTTGTTTGTTATCTTGAAATCGGCAATAATGGATAAATTATTATTTTTCCTTTTGTGGTATTCGGTTACAATAAATAGCAATAAAAAGTCCTTAGAATTTCAACTCATCAGAATAACTATTCAACAAGCAAAAAAAACTACTCAATTGCAATGGCAGGTAACTTAGCAGACACTATAACTCAACCTATTAACGATGAATTGAAGAAATTGACTGGTTCAGGCGAACCACCAAAATCTTCAAAAATCACTTTGTTTACTCCCGAATACTATGCTGCTTGTACTTTTGGGGGTATGATTGCTTGCGCACCAACACATTCAGCTGTTACACCATTGGATTTGGTCAAATGTAGACGTCAAGTAGATAGTGGTATTTACAAGTCAAACTTGCAAGGCTGGAAAACCATTTTGAAAACTCCTGGTGACTCAATCTTCACTGGTATCGGTGCTACCTTCATTGGTTATGCATTCCAAGGTGCTGGTAAGTATGGATTCTACGAATTCTTCAAAAAGCAATACAGTGATTTAGTAGGTGACAAAATCGCCAATGACTACAAAACAGGTGTATTTTTAGCTGCGTCAGCCTCGGCTGAGTTTTTGGCTGATATAGCCTTGTGTCCATGGGAAACCATCAAAGTTAAAACACAAACCACAATTCCACCATACGCCAATTCTGTATGGGATGGTTGGTCAAAAATCACCGCCAAAGAAGGTTTTGGGGGATTATACAAGGGGTTAGTGCCATTGTGGTGCAGACAAATCCCTTACACAATGGTTAAATTTGCATCGTTTGAAAACATAGTCGAAGGTATTTATCTGTACTTGGGTAAACCAAAGAGCTCATACTCAACAATAGAACAAACAGGAGTTTCATTCTTGGGTGGTTATATTGCAGGTATATTCTGTGCTGTTGTATCGCATCCAGCCGATGTCATGGTGTCTAAAATCAACTCCGATAAGAAACCAACTGAATCAACCGGTGAAGCATTGAGCAGAATTTACAAGAAGATCGGATTCTCAGGCTTATGGAACGGATTACCGGTTAGAATTGTTATGATTGGTACTTTGACAGGGTTCCAATGGTTGATTTACGATTCGTTCAAACTTTATGTCGGTTTACCATCAACTGGTGGCCATTAGAACTATAATATATATTTAATTCCATACATTCTTGAATAAGTCATTGTCTAACCCGTTATGATTATTATTGTTGTTGATGCTTATTTTAGAGCTGCTCTCTAACGATGACGACGAGTCTGTCCATTCGTTGTTCCATCCACTAGGCACTGCCGGTTTATTATGTTGGATTGGTTGCTGAATGAAACTGCTTGAAGAGGATGATGGTGATGCATATAGCGAGAGTATTGATTTTTTTAAATCTGGTCGATTATTATTGATACTACCGCCCGTTGTTTGTGCTGATTGTATTGTATTTTTTTGAGGTATTGGTGGTGGTAGTGGTGTTGATGCAGTTGGCGATGAAAAGCTTTTTGCAGGTGGTGTTGGCTTCCCCGATGTGAAGGAGCCAAAGTCGTCTTCTATTAATGTGCTTGGTTTCTCAACCTCGACCTCTTTCTTGATAACCACAGGTTTGCCTTTTAAAGTCAAAGGATCGGGCAAACTCTTTGACGACACCCATTTTTTCAAATCATATTTTGTTCTTATAAAATTCTCAATTTTCAGTTGGTCTGGGACATAACCTGGTGGTAACTTATCTTCCCAATAAATGTTTGATTTTTCGTTGCCCCATTTAATCATGTTTTCGATTTGTTCATCTGTCCAAGCATCCAAATCGACAGATTTGACTTTGGAAATGTGAGTTCCCATGCTTCTGTGAATACCTGAACATCTGATACAAATAAAGCAGCCTAAATTCCAAGAAGCCCACCTTGGATTCTTGGTCACTTTGCAATCAACACATGTCTTATTGGCGTCTTCTTTCAAAAGCTGTTTCAAGATTTGCTTGTGTCTCTCCAGATGCACTTTCTGAGAGGATGCTAATGCTGGGGCTGATCTGTGACTCATGAATTTGTGTAAAGTCTGTGTTGTTCACTAATCACAATAGTGTTGTTAAACTAAGCAAAAAAAAAAAAAAAAAAATAAAAAAAAAAAAAATAAAACATAAAAAGGTAAACATAATAAATTCAGACAAAAGAAAAAAAGACATTTTTTTTTTCAAAGAATTTTTTTAATTACACTATATGATTTATCTTTGAGCTAGTTAGTTACATGTTTCCAAAAGACCAGAAGATGCTACCGTCACGACTAATAACTTTGAACGAAGTCAAAACACATAACAAACCAGACGATTTATGGATGATAATAAGCGATAAAGTTTATGATGTAACTGAGTTTTCTCATAAACACCCAGGTGGTGTCGAGGTTTTGCTAGAGTTTGGTGGCACAGATGCTACAGCAGCATTTAAAGATGTTGGTCACTCAGAATTCACGTTGGAGATGTTGACACCTTACTTACTAGGTAATCTATATGAGGAGAATTCGACGCAGTTGTTTAAAGAGGAAACACCAACGATAATAAAACAACTCAAGAACAACAATGTTCAAATAAATTCAATAATTATTGGTTTGCTAGTACTATTTATTATAATTATTCAAATTTACAAATGGAGGGTTCTATGACTGATATGTCAGTGTGTTTACAAGTTTGGTTTTTAACTGGGGTGGAGGGATTTTTTGAGTAATCCTGGTTTAATTTCGGTAATTAAAGAGTTTGTTTTTGGCTTGAAAGTTTATTTATTCAGTATTTATTACGTATTTGTAGGTTCCATCATATATACAGAGTGTGATTTTTTAAGCATTGAAATTCTGAAGCACGGAATCTTAACTTGATAGAATTGAACTGAATTCTAGAGTCTGGGCCAAAGAGGTGTACAATTCAAGCGTCTGAATTGTTGTTTTGCGAAACTGCCAGAGTTAGATGTGTATATACTATCAAATCAGACCTGATTTCAAGATAGTAGTAGTAGGCGATAATAGAATTGTTATCTATCAATTAATTATCATGGTGGGTTGCCTTTAAATCCGATATTTTGTGGCTTTGAAAAATCGAAGAGTTTTAAATCTCGACATGGAAGGCTTCGTACACGCGAAAGTAATCACCGGGGTTGCGCTCGACTGGCTTTTACATCCTAAACTGTATAGATAAGAATGGCCTAAATTTTTTCCCAACTAAACATTCACTGTGATTTCCACTTGAATATGTGGCGAAGTGCAATAAAAAGTAACTTTCCACGACTATGTTTTATGAACTTTATATTAATTGAGTTATAAACTATTCTTTGTAATAATTTGTGCTCCCAAACACCTACGGCCTACATCCGTGACAAATCATACCATAAGACTATATAGTCACCACAGTTCGAAGGCAAAGATTATATTCCATTTCAGACTAATGATGAAGCTGATGTCTACCGTATCAATTTCAAAGTATCACTAAATGACAATGAGCAACTTTGATAAAGTTTGACATTCAAAAGTTGATGCATACAAAATCACAATCTTCGGCAGATTCTTCATTAGATGTCAATTATGAAACTTCACCCAAATAAGTCTCAATTCAACAAATTATTGTGCGATTGAAGATCAAGTTCTAACCAGACCTCAACAATCTGTTTACTTAAAAGATATAAAATACTCCCTAAGTAACAAAGAAGATTCAAAAAAAAAAAACACTCCAATGCGGGGAGTCGAACCCCGGTCTGCTCGGTGAAAGCGAACCGTGATAGCCGTTACACTACATCGGATGGTATAAAACCAAGAATATGGCTGCTTTACCTTCAGCCGTTGATCCAAATCGAAAAAAAAAACGTAAAAAAAAAAAAAACTCACGAAGGAAGCGTTCCAAATATCATTTGATGATGTTAAGTGATACCAGGAGAAAGCACAAAGGTCTTCCCATCAAAAGCGTTGGATTACAGATGCAAAAACAAAACCAAGTCCTCCAAACAACTACATTCACCATGAATACAAAATTAGAAACATTGAAACACATAAGAAAAGAGTCAATTTGGTTCAACAAATAGTTGGTAGTCTAATTTATTTGACAATTAATTCAAGTCCTTCTATACTTATGTCGGATATATATAACCGACTTATTCACGAAAGTGTAAAACAATAATACCGAAAAGGTAGTTAATGCCGAAAATATGGCAATTAAAGCCGAAAGGGTTTTCACATACTTCCTTTTTTTATGAATCTCTGTTGTATTTATGAATCTCTGTTGTATCAATTTACCAGCATGAACTCTATTGTACCAATTTACCAGTATGAAGTAAATCAGGTCTCGAATTAATTGTCAAATGCCAACTTTTTGTTGAACCAAATTGACTCTTTTCTTATGTGTTTCAATGTTTCTAATTTTGTATTCATGGTGAATGTAGTTGTTTGGAGGACTTGGTTTTGTTTTTGCATCTGTAGATAAAAACTTGTTTACAATCTTTGTTGAATAATCTTGTTGATCCAATTTTATACCAATTCTTTTACCTGTATTGTTGTGGATTTCATTTAATCTTAATAATTTCTCTCCATCTTCTTTTGTTTTTGAAATGATGTCATCTAGTAATTTCTCTCCATCTTCTTTTGTTTTTGAAATAATCATAATATCATCATTTTCACTATCTGTTACTTTTGTTGATGATGAATTCGTACTTTCACCTTCTTCCAATTTGCTTTCTTCATCATCGATATGTCCAATTTCATTATGATTTTCAACATCATTATCTGAGTTAGTGACTTCTTCAGCTTCAACTTCAACTTTGTCTTCAATTTTATTACTTTCTTTAGTTTCACTGTCTCCGTTTTCACTTTCTTCATTTTCGTTTTCTTCAATGTTTTGATTTACATCATCTGATGTTTCAATTTTAATCTCGTCTTCTGAGTCAGTGACTTGTGCAATTTCAATTTCAACTTTATCTTCACTTCTAATGTTATTATTGTCACTTTCTTCATTGTCACTGTCCTTGTTTTCATTTTCCTTGTTTGATTGAGTTTGAGTATCGTTTTTATCTGTATCAACACTATTTGAATTGTACTTTGATATTGTAATTCTTTCATCTGAATCATTTTGTAAAATATTTCTTTGATCAATATTGGATGTATCATCGTGATCGGAGAAAGGATTGTGTAACATTGTAATATTTTCATCTTGGTCAAGTTTAATAGTTTCAACTTCATCTTCTACCAATGGTTCCAAACAATCGTTTAATTCGTTATGTAAATTTGGTATCGTTGCTTGTTTGAACTCTAAATTTTTGAAGATAGTAGTGAAAGATCCACTGTCAATGATGATGTCACTATCTTCCTTTGTGTCTTCAATTTCCTCATCATCTAAAATTTCTTTAATAATGATATTTGATTCATGATAATTCTCTGGATAATTTTTTGATACATGATGAATACCAAAATTTGCTTCATTCTCTTGCATAATAATATTGGAAATTGTCTTTTTCCGGTTTGACGTATTATTTGCTTCATTTTCTTGCATAATAATATTGGAAATTGTCTTTTTCCGGTTTGACATATTCTCGCTTTGAGTCTTCTTTTGATTGTTGTTGTTGTTGTTGTAGTTGTTGTACTTCTTGGAATTTGAATTTGAATAATCATCTTCTTCATCTTCTTCTTGTTTGTTGAAACTTCTTCCATTATTGTTTTTGAATTTGTTGTAGTTGTTGTAGTTGTTGTCTCTATGATTAAGATGATTGACTTTACCCTCTGAGCTTGATTCAATTCGTCTCGAACTTCCAAATGATGGAATAAATCCTCGAGTGAATCAATGGTACTCTTTAGCTGTGTAGCGTAGTGGATATTTGTAGAAGCCATATTCATAAAAATGGATTCCAATATCTCATCATTGGTAACTTGATAATGAGATCTCAATGCTAGATCTCGAAAATTGTAGATGAATTTTTTAAAATTATTGGCATTGAAATTATTTTTGTATGTTAAGTTGTTCAATGTATGTCTAAGTTTAATTCTGGATGAAATATATCCAGTATTTATCATTAACTTGATTAAATTGTCCTGGCATTTATCAGAAATGGAAAACAAATGCCTGAAATTTGGAGCTGTTAAACATAAAACATGGTACACAAAAATACTCAATTCTTGTGATTCTTTGGTGATGTATTTGGTTATTTTAAATTTAGGATTGGTATAGTTTTGAGGTTGTGATGTGAATTTGTAACGACTGGTCTAAAAGTTGAAAAATAATTGATGCGTGTGAATTACAATCTAATTTTCCACCATATAAAGAGTTTATACTTTTTATGTGTATGAACTCTTTTTACAATTAATGTTTTATCTCGAAAATTATATATTATTCAGACTGACTTTCATATCCAAGGATATTCAAGTCCTTATATACTTGTGTCGGATATATATAACCGACTTATTCACGAAAGTGTAAAAACAGTAATACCGAAAATATGGCAATTAAAGCCGAAAGGGTTTGAACAGCCTAAAGTTATCAAATGCTGAATAGTTACTGCTTTATTCCAAACTTGTATTAGAAAAACAGAACACAACTGGATGATTGAACCAAGTGGTGGTTGAAAAATTATTATATATCTCTATTCATGTAAAACAGATACAACACATGCATTCATTTATAATTGCAATCTATAACTTTTGTCGCCTATAACCAACTACTTTGTCCATATTGATGCCTATGTGCTTTCTCGGGTTCCCAGCCTTGTCCAAATGGTAGCGATCAACAAGAAATAGAGTCACCTTGAAACAGCGAGAATCAGAGATCAAACTATCGACTATCAATTATCAACTATCATTGCAGTCGTGCACACGCCCAGTAACCACCACCATGTCAGACGAAGATTTCTACTCGGAAGAATCCTATGAGTTTGAGTTTGAAGAGGAGGAGGAGGAGGATAATCAGAGTGAAGAGAATGAAGATGAGTTGGGAAAATCAGGGGAGGAGAGCATTGTAAGTACTACTCTACCTTGATCGACATTTTGATATTTTGAATGTGACTGACTAACTATTTTTAGGAAAACCAATACTATTCTGCCAAAAGCAGTAAAGACGATGATTCCAACGTTGCCATTGCTCAATTTAAGAAGATCACCGAAGCTCAAACTACTGATGAAAACAGAGAGTGGATTTTCAAGGCGTATAAGCAATTGATGAAGCTCAGTTACACCAACGACAATTACCCTGAAACATTGGATTACCTAGAGAGATTATTATCATTGGTTTCCAAACTCAACCGGTCCTACGTTGAGGATTCAATTTCAAAAATGATAGTACGCTATGCCAATGTCCCCGATGTGGCGTTTATCAACAAATTTTACCAGACTTTGTTGGGCCATTCCGAATTAAATAACGACAGGTTGTGGTTGAAGATAAATTTGAATCTAATCAATTTCTACCTTGAACATGAAACATACGATCCGATTCCCGAGTTGTTACTGAAGATTTACAAGCGCTTGGATGTATGTCATGACACAATCAAGAAGTCGTTTACGTTGGAAATAATAGCGGCCGAGATCGAGTACAATGATCAGGTTAAACAATTGAACCTCCCCAGAATGGGTCAGTTGTACCGAATGAGTCTGAAAATAACCACTGTTGTCACGCATCCGAAAATCTTGGGCACGATACAAGAATGCGGTGGGAAAGTCCAATTCTACAGAAACAACTTTGAGAAAGCAAGGTTAGAGTTCTACGAATCATTTAAAAGTTACGATGAGGCTGGCTCTCCATTGAAGAATAAACTTTTAAAGTACTTGGCACTTTGCTCCTTGCTCACAGAGAACGAGTTGGATCCATTTGAGTCGCAAGAAACTAAAACATATGCAAAATCGCCCGAGTTTGATAATTTGAAAGCGTTGCTAAAAGCTTATCGTAGTTTGGATTTCAAACAATTTGAATTGATACTCCTGAATGAAGATGATTTCTTTCACGATGACATATTTGTGCACTCAGTTGTGAGAATAAAAAACAATTTGAAGTTGAAACTAATCACAAATTACACCAAAGCTTATTCAGTGGTCAAGTTCCAATTTTTGTACGACATCGTCAACACCAATGAAACGGAGTTTGAAAATCTATTGGTGCAGATGATGCAAACCGGGAAATTGGAAGGGATAAAGGTTGATTTTGTCGACAAAATATTATTCACCGGAATCAAGAACGACTTGCCGCTTTCGTTGAATGCAAAAACAATATACTACAATATGAAGCACCTTGACTCGTTGAACCCACCGAGAAACGATGATATGGAAGTTGATGAGTTGTTTAGTTCCTTCTTCACCGAGCATCAAGAGACATCGTTCATGAACAAACTATTCTTTTTGATTGACCGTCCAAACAAGCCCGAACACTGGTACCCAACTATCGAAAGCTGGTTTTCATTCATCATTTCAAGTTTGCCTCCGGTGCAGAAGACGGAAATCAGCCAAGTGGATCAGATTTTCAATGAGCAGAAATCAGGCAGGGATGAAGTTAATGACGACGACGAGATTCAAACTAAAGGGGTGAAGAAGTATCATTTATTGCAAAACTGGTTAAATAGCTTAATTAACTGAATGTTACGATCCAGTTTACGTACAATCTCAAATCGAAATCGAAATCGAGATAAAACTACTTCTCAAAACTAGTTCATAAAACTACTTGTCAAGTATTTCAAAAAAAAAATAACAATACAGTGTTGGAAAAAAAAACACAGTATATACTCGATGCTGCGATCGAGAAAAATTTTTTTGTTGTATTCACTCTGATTTCCACTAGTTTAGGTATGTTTGTCATTCATGCTTTATTTTATATGATTAAACATTACATGCGTTATCGTCATGATTATTGCCATTTTTAATGTCTTCGGCTTTAATTTGAAATCAGCTAACACCTACATGATAAAATATTACAAGACTTACAATTACTAACTTTGAAAACAGAACACGAAACGTTTATTAATAACTAGTCAAAATTATACGAAATACGCTAACAAAACAAAGAACCAAGCTGTGGCAACCATTTTTCTACTTGCACCACCCTCATACGCCGAAACATTAACAGTCGAGTTGCTATACTTGCTGGTTGAAGTAGACACAATCTCACTTGCAGTAGCAAAGCAGTTTGAACCTGAGCATTGAGTGACCGATGTTTCAACTGTTAATGTTGTAGTTAAGTCACTTGAAACGTCAGATACAACACCAGCACCAGCACCAGCACCACCGTTTGGTGCAGATCTTGACAATTGAGCTACTGTTGGAATCGCGTCAGTTGGCACCGGTTGTGATTCAGTAGCTGAAGTAGCTAAAACTTTGGACTCTTGCGATGACAAATTACTGTAGGAACCCGAGTTTGTCTCAGCAGCAGCAGCATGGATCTTGTCTGATGGAATTGCTAAGCTTGCAACAGCTGGTTTCGAAGCGACTGGAATCCATTTAGATTTAGTTTTATCGGCAGATGCAGTATTGGCGACACTTGCCTCTGTTTGCAATGAAGATTCATGCAACCAATCGGCTGACAGCGTGGTAGTTGGAGCAGCCTCACTTTCAGTCAACGGACAGTAAGTAGTGTAAATGGTTTCAACAGAATTGACTGTAGTAGTAGCAAATGATAAACTTCCTGGAACTGTAGCTGTTGAACAATCACCTTGTGAACATGAAGTTATAGTAACGATCGTGGTGATGTCTTCGGTAAATGTGTAAACTCTGGTTGACTCTCCGACCGTCAATGTAGTTGACTTGGTGACTATGTTAGCCGAGGTTGTAGCTTGAGATGTAGCCGAGGTTGTAGCTTGAGATGTAGCCGAGGTGTCCAAAACAGAACTTGAACCAATGCTCGATGAGACTCCGTTGGTGGACCATGAAGTAGTAGCGTGACCACTAGTCTCTGTGTTTGGCCATTGAGTAGCAGTAGTCTTTGATGATTCAGTAGTACCAACAGGAGCTGAAGATTCAGTAGTACCAACAGTAGCTGACGATCCAGTAGTACCAACAGTCTTTGACGATCCAGTAGTAGACTCTAAGCTTGATGATTCAGTGGTAGCGTAACCAGTAGTAGTTTCTGAGCATGGCGATTCAGTAGTTTCAACAGTAGTAGTCTTTGATAATTCAGTAGTACCAACAGTAGTCTTTGATGATTCAGTAGTAGCATGCCCAGTTGTAGATTCTAAGCTTGATGATCCAGTAGTACCAACAGTAGCTGAAGATTCGGTAGTACCAACAATAGCTGAAGATTCGGTAGTACCAACAGTAGCTGACGATCCAGTAGTACCAACAGTAGCCGAAGATCTAGTTTCAACAGTAGTCTTTGATGATTCAGTAGTAGCATAACCAGTTGTAGATTCTAAGCTTGATGATCCAGTAGTACCAACAGTAGCTGACGATTCAGTAGTACCAACAGTAGCTGAAGATCCAGTAGTACCAACAGTAGCTGACGATTCAGTAGTACCAACAGTAGCTGAAGATCCAGTAGTACCAACAGTAGCTGACGATCCAGTTTCAATGGTAGTCTTTGATGATTCAGTAGTAGCATAACCAGTTGTAGACTCTAAGCTTGAAGATTCAGTAGTACCAACAGTAGCCGAAGATCCAGTTTCAACAGTAGTTTTTGATGATTCAGTAGTAGCATAACCGGTTGTAGATTCTAAGCTTGAAGATCCAGTAGCACTAACAGTAGCTGACGATCCAGTAGTACCAACAGTAGCTGAAGATTCGGTAGTACCAACAGTAGCTGACGATCCGGTTTCAACGGTAGTCTTTGATGATTCAGATTCAGTCAATGGACAGTAGGTGGTGTAAGTAGTTTCAGTGGTACCAACGGTGGTAGTGACATATGACAAGCTTCCTGGAACAACGACAGTTGAGCACTGACTGTTTGAGCACGACGTAACAGTGATGATCTTGGTAGTAGCGTCAGTCAACGTGGTTAAACTGGTTGATGGACTAACATTTACCGTTGTGACTTGAGTACCGGAGCTAGCTGAATCGGTGACTTTTGTAGTTGAAATATCAGTTGTCTGTGTCTTTGAAGATGATAAAACCGATTGAGAACCACTTGAGCTTTCATATACCGAGCTTGCTGGATATGTTGGAGTACCACTTGTTGATTCAGTAGTTGCTGAACTTGACGATTGAATATCTGAAGAACTTACCTGGGTCGAAGAAGCAATGGTGGAACCAGTTGTAACACCAGTAGTAGCAGCACTTGATGGGTATGATGATGAATACTCTTGCGTGGTACTAGTCAATGGACAATAAGTAGTGTATACAGTTACCAGTGAGTCAATGGTGGTGGTGGTGACTACTAAGCTTCCTGGGACGGTAGTTGTTGAACATTTGTTATCTGAGCACGAGGTGACTGTGATTATTGTTGTCGATTGAGTAGTTGAACCAGTAGAAGCAGTTGACTCTGTTGAAACAATTGAACCGGTAGAAGCAGTTGACTCAGTTGAAGCAGTAGAAACAATTGAACCGGTAGAAGCAGTTGACTCTGTTGAAGCAGTTGAAACAATTGAACCGGTAGAAGCAGTTGACTCGGTTGAAGCAGTTGACTCGGTTGAAGCAGTTGAAACAATTGAACCTGTTGAACCTGTTGACTCTGTTGAAACAATTGAACCGGTAGAAGCAGTTGACTCAGTTGAAGCAGTTGAACCGGTAGAAGTTGACTCAGTTGAAGCAGTTGAAACAATTGAACCTGTTGACTCTGTTGAACCTGTTGAAGAAATTGAACCAGATTCTGTTGTTACAGTGCTCCAAGATGAATGTTTGGTGGCTGATTCCGATGTTCCTGTCGAAAGTGAGTAAGTTGGGGTATCCACGCTAAAAGTTGACGCTAATGAAGTCGAAGCAGATTCGCTAGATGGAACCACAGTTTGGACCGTTGTTGGCGATGAAAATGGAGCCGATGTAGTAGGGGTATCAGTCAACGGACAATATGTGGTATAAACAGTGAGGGTTGAATCAACAGTTGTTGTTTGGAACGACAAACTTCCTGAAACAGTGCTAGTTTGACACTTTGCCGATGCACACGAAGTGATGGTGACAATGGTGTAAATATCCTCGGTAAAAGTAACAACGCTGGAGAACCCGCCGCCAGTCACGGTGGTAGTCTTTGTTGCCAATGTTCCAGTTGTCGAATCATAGCCCGAACCAGTTTGAACCGTGTGTGGATAACCGGTAGTAGCGGTACTCTTTGTGTTTAAAGTTCCACTCGTTGAATCGGAGCCGGACTCAGTCTCATGAGTGTGTGACCAACCAGTAGTATACGAGTGTGGATAACCTGTAGTATGTGGCCAACCAGTAGTAGCAGTACCTTTTGTAGCCCAGCCAGTAGTCGAATCGTCGCAGGACTCGGTCTCATAAGTGTGTGGCCAACCAGTAGAAGCAGTACCTTTTGTAGCCCAGCCAGTAGTCGAATCGTCACAGGACTCGGTCTCATAAGTGTGTGGCCAGCCAGTAGCATGTGTCCAGCCTGTAGCATCCTTGGTAGTCCATGTTCCAATGGTTGAATCGTCGCAGGACTCAGTGTCATAGGTGTGTGGCCAGCCTGTTGTACTCTTCTTGGTGAATGTTCCAGGAGTGGTGTGCCAATGGTGGGTATCATAAGTTGGGTATTCTTTGGTTGACTCCGTGACATCATTGTGATAAGTTGTTGATGGCTTCCAATTTGTAGTTGCAACTTCGGTTGTATCGCAATCTTCACCGCCATAACCGCCGTGGCCACCGTAACCTCCATCGCCATAGTGGTGGTATTGTTGAGGAATAGCGTATGCGTTGCAAGCCAAAACCAAACAGTTGCAATAAATAAACCAGCTAGCGACCATTTTGAATGTATATCTCTTGGAAAACTTGCGTATTAGACAAATTCAAACCAAAACCTGACATCACCATCTTTTGCAGTATATTTATACCTGACCTTTTTGCTAAACTGCATGCTGCAATAAATGCAACTTGGTACCTCATGCTTTGAAACTTGAAACTCAAATTTGAAGTTGAAACATTTTCCAACACGCATTCCAGATTTTTGAAACAAATTTCTTGCATCTTAGTCCTACATTCAGATCTTTGGTAGATACGTTGTCCTGTGAGCAATTGCCAAAGCATCCGGTATCTAGCTGGTAAAGCCCAACGTGTCTATCTAGGGAGCAGAAACCAAGCTTCCAGCAATATCATTTTATTCCTAATCATCAATATATGATCCAACATATTCTATTTTGGGGTCAAAAGATAATTTTGTATGAGCTTCTCATTGGCATCCATAAAGGGAAATTTGATTTGAAACATACGCAAGACCAAAGTGGGAGAGAAAAAAAAAAAAAAAAAAAAAAAAAAAAAAGATAAAAATAGAAATAAAAATAGAGTTGAAATTTTACAACCAAATCAATGTTGTGCCCCATGGAGCAGGGATCTAAAGCCTAGAACAGCCGGTGGTAAAGTGTACCTAAATATATTGATATTTAGGGGTATCCGTATTCTGTATACTAGGCTACCCAATCATTAGGGGAGGAAAAGAATGTTTGAGAATGTTGCCGATGGTAAAGGAATGTTTTGTGAGGTGAAAGTGTACGCAAAAATTGAGTGTCTAAAAACAAAAATATTAGACAAAAGAATGTGTTTATATATACACACACAGGAATGTCTAAATAGAATGATAGCTGTGTTTATATCTATCATCCAATTGATTCCATGTTTATGTTTACGTTTGCAAAAGAATGTCAAGAAATATCAAAATGTCTAGACGAAGAGAATGTTCGTAAACTTTGCAACCGTCAATAACGTTTATATATACAAGGAATTTTGGCTAAACAAGCAGGAAAAGTGGGGGTTCTAAACAATCAAGTGTCTATAAATAGACGAAATGTGTATGTTTTAGGAACAAAAGAGACTATAAATAGCAAAAGGTGTCTAATTTGACAAAGGAAAGAATGTCAATGTCAATGCCTATGCTTGCGCAAGGAAGGAATGTTAAGTAGTTACCCCTGTTAGCGAGTTTGAAAGAAAAATAACCACTTAAAACACATTAGAAAGTGGTGGCACCAAGCGGTAAACAGTGTAGTACTCTATTGGACAGATATCTATGAATTGGGCAACAGGATATGCACTCAAACAATAGTCCCCGATAAATGAGTGTTCTGCTGCCAAATTTAACCGGGTAATTGTCGCCAACAGTATAAACCAGCGCAGTTTGAGAAATAACAATTACATAGGGAATAAGGTAGAAATAACAATTACATAGGGAATAAGGTAGCATCATCATTGTCTTGTCTATAATGGAAAACCGAAACTTATATTTGACCTAAATAAATAATACAGAAGAAAATTTGAAACCTGGTGTGCAACCCACGGCGCACTAAAATCTCACGAAATAAAGTAGAAAGATGAAATCGTCAACAATCTTGTGTTATGCTTAGAAGAAGGCCAATGGGATGACAGCAAGAGCTAACAAGTTAGCACCGTATTTAGCAGCACCACCAGCAAAGGTTGAAATAGCAGCTGTTGGTGCACCTGAGCCAGAGGCAGAAGCGGCACCAGAGTGGGTGGTTGGAACAACAGCAATAGTTGGTTGTGATGATCCTTGTTGCGAGACAACAGCAACAGTGGTTGGTTGTGGTGAGCCTGAACCTGGTTTTGAACCAGCAGCATTAGTTGGTTGTTGTGGTGAGGCTGAACCTGGAGCAGCTGGGTTTGAGCCGGCACCAGTGGTTGGTTTTGGTGAAGCTGAACCTGGAGCAGCTGGGTTTGAGCCTGAGCCTGGAGTAGATTCAGCAGCGACTGTTTGGTAAACGGTTGAAGTGTAGACTTGGTCACCGCTAGTTACAACAACAGTTGAGACTGGAGTTGATTTAGCACCAGTGTTTGAGCCAGCTGGAACTTGTGATTCTTCTGAGGTAACTGGACAGTAGGTGGTGTAAACAGTTTCAGTACCTGAGACGGTGGTGGTTCCGACTGATTTAGTGGCAGGGACAGTAGTCAAGTGACAAGCATTGTCTTTACATGAGGTGATGGTGACAACGGTGGTTTCTTGGTCGTAAACAGTAACTGGGTTAGCACCACCAATCAAAGTGACGCTTGGTTTAGCAGTAGTACCTGCAGCAGAAGCAGCAGCACCTGGGGTGGTAGTGGTGGTAGCAGCAGCTTCAGTGGTGAGTGGGCACCAAGTGGTGGTGATGGTTTCAACACCATTGACGGTGGTAGTAACAGCAGAACCAACCTGAGTGACGCCGTTGCTGACTGAAAGTGGACACCAAGTGGTGTAAACGGTTTCAACACCTGAAACGGTGGTAGTGACAGCAGATGGGATAGCAGTGACGGCAGAAGTTGAACATTTGTCAGCTGAACATGAAGTGATGGTGCTTATAGTGGTGCTTTGGATGGTTTTGGTGCCAGTAGCGTTTGATGAGATTGGGTCCTTGACTTGGAAGGTAGCGCCATTGTCGACAAGGGCACCGTCGAGTGTTTTGAGGTAGGTGACGAATTCTTCAACAGTTTCTCTCTTGTAGAGAGGGACGTCTTTGAGGTATCTTCTTCTCAATGCGGCGGTTGAGTTTGATGCTGGGGTTTTGTTTTGGGCAACGCTGAACAATGGGAGCGCTGGGCCGTTGTACAAGTTTTTAGCTGGGATTGAGATGATGTTACCTGAGTTTTGGATGTCAGTCCAGTATTTTTGTGCGTCAAAGACCGAGTAGTAGAATTGGACGTCGTAGTCATTGTCGTCGACAAAAGTGAATTTAGGAGATGGCAATGATGCTGGGATGGTGAATGGACAAGAGCCCGAGTCCAAGTCGACAACGGCAACTTGGTTACCGTCGACGAAACAGCCGACGTCTTGGGCGATAGCAGCCGAGATGAAAGCTGAAGCAACAGAAACGAGTGATAAGAATTTCATCTGAGTCAAGCGAGTGGAATGAGTAGAAATGGAATTAGGTAAGATGAGGTGGGTGGAAATGGAGAAAAACAGAGGGAGGAAGATGCTGGCTAGGACAAGAAAGGCTATTTATATATCTGTTGCGTTGCAACATGATTTGAAGAGAGACAAGAAGAGAAGAAGAAGTAGACAAGAAGATACATGGGTTTGAAATATTATCTAATCGTAAGATAGCGTACATACATATTTATGGTTTGCAGCATTAGTAATTATTGCGTATTACACAAAACAACTTTGTGTCTGAGTGTCTTTGTGTCATTTCTGTAATTTTTTTTTCTTCTTTTTTTCTTTTTTGTTTTTCACCATTTTTTTTCCACGGCGTCTACAGCGAGTGGGAGAAAGAGACAGACAGAGATATTGGAGTTGAGGTTGGAGTAGCGTGTTTGGCTATGGGGTTGGGGTTGATCCAAAGGGCAAGAATAACCAGCATTGTCGCATAAAGTTTAAATGGACAAAGTTACACTTTCCAAGCTTAAAACAAAGTCAATACGTTTCTCTCCCCCCCCCCCCCTTGGGGAGTTGGGTGAAGGTTTAGACTTTTGGGTCAACAAACAATCCATGTTCCAATGCATCGACGCAAAAAATATTATTTTTTTCTTTCTCGTCCTCCTCCCGCCCCCCTCCACCCCTACCTCCTGCCCTATATATTTTATTCCCTCCCTATTCCTATTGCTGTTGGCCATTTCTTGGTGTCCAACTGGTACTATTATCCGCACTTGCACTACTTTTTATTATTATCTCAATTGCCAGTGACGTCTGTTTAAACACACCACCATCTCCCATGGACTAAAACTAAATGTACTCAGTCCAATTATCACTACACACACACATCTCTCCCTTTTCCTCCCTCTCTGTATCTCTGTATGTTGCCGCCTTCCTGTTTGTCTATATTCCTGTTCCTGTTCCACATGGGTATCGTCCGCTTTGCCTAGGGGGGTACGGCAACTTTGAAAAGGAGATATGGATGCGGTTTAAGCACCAAAAAAAGCCAAATAGAAAGCCAACTAGGAAAGCTACATGACAAACCACAAACAAACAACAAACAAACAAATGTAGATGCAGAAGGAGAGATGCACAAGCACAGTGGTTAGTTTATTTTTTTTTTATTGCCTCAACACAAACAAGAGAGACAGACACTAATTAATTATTTCTGCTGTTCATAACCCCCAAGAATAACAAGGAATAGCACAACTATAAACACAGCGTCACGGTGGTAGAAACAACACTAGTATAAACAACACACCAGGCTATAAATAGAGTGGGTGGAAACACGAAAAGTAAACAATTGCAACCAATGACGCAATTGCCATCTGCGAAAAGATATTCCTAGCAAAAGTTAAATATCAAACACAAACAACGCAAAGAGAGAGAGGGAGAAGGAGAGAGAGAGATATGGAGAGAGAATGTGTGTGTGTATGGGTGCAGATGTATATACTATTCTATTCGGAGTATCTGGCTCACTGTAGATGCAGATGTAGTTGTTGTAATTGTAGTTGTAGTTGTTGTGTTATTAGTTTTCCGTTTATGGGGGGGGAGTTGGTTTGATCTGAAATTAGATTGGTTTAGTTGCTGCAGTTGGCACATTTAGTCCACTACCAACAATGTGTCTCTGGTATCTAAACTGTTGTGCTTGGGTGACCAATAGAGCAACAGAGAAACACACAAACAGGAAATTGGCAAAAGTGCACAGATTGTGTAATGTACGAGCACGCTACAATGGTGTGAATAAATCGTTTGGCTGCAACACAAAACACAAAACCCAAAAACAAACAAAACAAACAATGCAAACACAATACAATCCCAGTTAACTACGTATGTTTGGATGTGTACAATTATTTTTTCTTTCCTCCAATAACAAGATGCCCAACCACCACCACCACCACCACCCACTTGTACATATTCACTTTATGCTTGCTGTTTTTGCCACCTGTGTTGTAATGTTGCCGTGGATCTCTACTCGATGTCTAGAAATGGCCAATCCTCTAATCGTTGGGTCTACAATGTCGTAAATGGCAAAAACAGATCTGGAGATTAACTGTAAATCCACGCGGTTGATCGCCAAAAAGCCGTTGGTTTAGGAAAATATTATTATTATGAAGTCATCCACTATGGCCACTAAAACTTGGTTTAATCTGTGCATACAAAAAACACACCAGCACAAGTTTAAACACAACACAAAAACACACTGTAACTAGTTCCATCCATCACCCAACTCAAACCATTCAACTCTGCTTCCATTGTTGTCTAACTTGAAATTCCCACCATGCACAACGAAATTGGCAATTGGAAAAATAAAAATAAGAAACAGAAGCCTACAAATCACACAAAACAGAAGCCCACCTTTGTCTGCCTACACTCCTCATAAATTCACCCAATTCCAACTTTAGCATGGATAACATGAAATTGCCCACCTGAAATTTGCCCTAATGTAGCCAGAGTCAATCAATACCATCGAAGGAGGCATCAACTGAGTGCGTATTCTACTTCTCCCCGTGTACAGAGCCCATGTACTGTATTAAACCCGAGTTTGGTGCTGTTAACCACCAAACACCGCTGGGGTAGCTTAATTGGGGTTGTTTGTTTGTATCTTGCAACACACACACATATACACGTTGTCGATCTCTTAAATTGCGCGAGATTCCGGTAATACAAGGAAAAAAAAATAAAATAGAAAAAAATAGAAAAAAATAAAATACATCATCCACTAAATACGAAGGCTGAATGGGTAATTAATTGTTGGTGTAGCAGGTGAGTGGACGCATTGGGTGTTGATGCCAACTTTCCTATTGGTAGCTACGCTGTTGATACGACTTACAGCTCTAATTAAGATCAAAAAAGAAAGAAAAAAAAGCCAACCACCATCTGTGGTGCTTCCTAAACACCAGAGAATGTATGTATGTATGTGTGGATGGGTGGGTGGTGGATAAGCGTATAGGAGTCTGTGCGTTGTAATCCATAATTGTATAAATACGTTTGTGTGTGTAATTTGGGTGCGATTAGAACTGGACAAACGTTTTCTGTAGCTAGTGTTGACTGGATCTTGTCTATCTTTTAGTTTCGATAGATGTTGAAAAAGAAAGAATGTAATTAGAGATATCGAACAACGGAAAAATAGATTGCAGAAAATTAATTAGTGTGTCCAAAGACACAACAGAAAATAACAGTGTCGAAAAATACCATGTGTCGAGACATCAGAAGGAAATGTGTCGTTTTTGCCTAAACGGGACAGTGAAAATGACAAATATGTATATGCACACCTACAATCACAATATTTGTCGTTTTTACCTAAACGAGACATTGAAAATGACAATCAAATATGCACACTTGAAATATGTATAATATATATATATACACACTCATACTCCTTAGGCGGGATCGTACTTTATCGAGAGTAATTTACAAGTTTCGGCTTTAATATCTATTAAGGGTCAAAATTGGCCAACTTCTTATCCTCCTTCTGACTTTGATCAATATTCCAATCATCGCTACCCGACCAATCGACATTGATCTTCCTGTGTTTTGACATATCGGTGTTTTTCAAAAACTTTGCTCGTTCTAATTTCCAATCATCTTGCACATCTTCAAATCCTTTGTTCCACACCTTGTCATACACCTTTTTAATTTTGGCCTCTTCTTGCTGTCTTACTTCCTCCGACGCCATCCATTCCATATGCTTCAAATCATCCGATGACGGCTCGTAAATGTGCCATATCACGTAATGCGGCAACCCAACGACTGAATAACCCATTCTTTTACTCAATTTACCAAATGCTTCCGTCTCGGCGTGTTTCTCAAATGAAAATGCTGGGAAGTGCGACCCTGTGCGGAAAACTTTGGCCTTGGTCAAGATCGAAACACCACCGATACCATCGAGATCCATCTCGACTTCCTTGTCGCCATAGGGATCTCGCAAGTACGCCAAATGTGGACGCCACGTTTGATATTCAACGTAGCCTTCAACGATGCACGCATCTTCATCCAACGTCTCTGCCAATTGTAACCCTCCATCACTCTCTTGCCACGAATTCAAATCGTACGGCTGCTGGTTGCCAAGCCAGTCGGGCAACGGACGCCACACATTGGGCACAATAACGTCCTTGTCGTGGTGCATCAAGTCCTCCAAGATAGTCTCGGGCACCGTCTCAACATCAGCATCCCTCCAGTAGACAAACGAATGGTGCGGCTTGAGCGCAACCGACCATAACCAGTTCCTCGCCCTTGCCATCAACTTCCGTCTTGGTCCCTGTGCTGCAAACCCGTGTCTATCGCTAAAACTCTGGCCTATAATCTGCCCGAAATCTTTTTCAAAGATCTCAATCTCGCCAAAACGCATCTCGACGTTGGCATCCTGCTGGATCTCGTTCAAATGCTTCTTCAACTCCCCCATCGTGTCGTCGGACGAGTCACTAACGAGAAACGCCAAGTCAATGAGGTTGTGTGGGTACGTCAACCCCTTCATGTGGTTGAAGAACATTGGTAAATGTGCAGCTGCGTCTCTGAGGGGTACGCAAAACAATACTCGTTCATCGAGCTGCCACCCATTGCTTGACCCTTTATAGTTGGCCAAGTCAAAGTATTGTACGTTATCGCCTAGACTCGATAGGTTGGGCACGTACAACTGATTTAGATTGACAAAGAACCTAACCACCCCAAAGACTAGTACAAACGATACAAAAAGTACTAAAATGATGACTCTCTTGAGTGAATATGCAAACTTGACCCCCGTGTAACTACTTGTAGTGTAGTGCTTCTTCTCCTCTTCGTATTCATAAGGCGTCACCAGTATGGATTTTAGCTGTGAAGTCATCGTAAAACATATATGTATGAAGAAAATGACGTTCCAATTGAAAAGAAGGAGTGAAACTGAAACTGAAACTGAAAACGAAATGAAAATGGATTTGAAATTGAAATTGTCTTGTTTACGCCAATTTTTTTTTTTTTTATTTTTTTTTTTTTTTTTTTTTTT
>JAJMKJ010000056.1:0-16892 GCA_030569255.1 Insectozyma sakaeoensis | reverse complement strand
TTCTCTTTTTTTATTCGTTTTCGATCTTGCTCTCGCTGCTATGTGTTATCTACATTACAGAAACTACTGATGTGCCGTCTTGGAACCGTGTTCTAAACACCCTGTTGGCATTGGTAAACATCCCTTCCTTCAATGACACAACTATAAACTGCGACCCCTTGAACCTCGTCTTGATCAAATGGCCAATATTCTGGGTATGCGAGAGGTCTAACGCCGCATCGACCTCATCCAAAATGTACATTGGCGCAGGCTTAAACTGGAGCAACGCCATGATTAGCGATAACGCAATCAACGATCTCTGCCCACCTGATAGCTCAACAAGACTCTCTTTCCATACTTGGCCCAACTTGACCTTGACTTCAAGACCTTTGGTCACGTCCATCATGTTCAGAGGCACCAATTTGGCAAATGACCCAGGTAACAAGTCGGCGAAAATCTGTCCAAAGTCCTCCGACACCTTGGTGTAGGTTGTGTTGAGGGTGTCGCGCTTGAACCCGTTCAACTTGGTAATTGTGTTGACTATCTTGTTCTTATCCTTTTGGATAATCTTCACCATCGCCTTCAATGAAGTCTCCTTCTTCTCTACATTGTCAATCATCGTCATTATATTCACATTGACCTTCCGCCTCATGCTCTGGTATCTCTCCTGCAATAACGCGAGCTGCTCCTTCGCCTGCTCGAGATCGAGATTCGAATGCTGCTGTAATACATTATCCAAAACGTTGGTGTCCAATATCCACTCATGATTGCTTATAAGTTCGTCGAGCTTCGCTTTTAAATTCTTGGTTATGTTTGTTGACTTTTCCAACTCATGCGTCAACTTTTGCACCTCCAACTTTGCACTCGCCAATTTGTCTGACTTGTCCTTGATAAGGTTTGTAATCTCTTGTATCTCCTCGTCAATGCCGAGCAAGTTAGTCTTGACGTCATCCAACTCGGCCCTGACTAGCTGGAGTTCGATGCTTAATCTATTTGACGACTCAACTTGTTCATTAGATTTTAAATGTAAATCTTGAATCACTTGTTTGATTGTAGTTATTTGGTCCTCGAGATTGGCAACTTCCAATCTCTGTTGCTCACTGGCAACTTGCATCGATTGGAAATTATCCGTTTGATTCTCCAACGCCTCTTGTTTCTTCGTTAGTTGACTTTTCAAAAGATGTACTTCCTTTTTCAAGTTGGTGATTTTAGACGTCTTGTCTGAATTAAACTCCTTGATATCCTTTTCGATCTTGTCTATTTCCTGTCGATAAATGATACAATTGGCCTCATGTTCTTCAATCGATTTTTGCAACTGCGAAATCTCAAGTTCATAAGATTCGCTTTGTTTTAAAATGAGCGATGACGAATTACTTGCCAATTTTTTCTCAAGTAGTGATAATTCATGCGACTTGATGTCAATCTCGTTTTGGATGCCCTTGGTCGATATTAAAAGCGATTGCATCCTATTCACTTGTTGTCTCACGTTATTCAACTCCATCGTGATCCCCTTTAATGTGTTTGCTAGTTTATTATACTGTTGGATGCGGATCAAGCTGGCTGAGTTATTCTTACGTGATCCTCCTGATAAATTGCCTTCGGGGTCATATATATCACCCTCCAACGTAATCGACCTCGATCGTATCCTAGGATCAAATGTAACACTCTTGGCAGTGTGAGGATCGCTACAGATAAATGTGGTGCCAAAAATATATTCCATGGCCTTATAGAGCTCGTGGTCAAAGTTGATCAAATTAACTGCCAATTCAACCTTGTTGGGAGCTATTTGTTTGGCGTAATCAATGACATTTCCGTCAATGGCTCGTGAACTTATTTTGTCCAATGGGATAATTGTGACGCGTCGCTTCAACTGGCCCCTCTCCAATAGTTGCGACGCCGTGTCACTGGTGTTAACAACGACATTGTATAGTCTTCCACCAGCGCAAACTTGTAGAGCAAGTGCTTTTTCATGCGACGACTCCGGGAGGTCAAATAGCTGTGCTACGATGCCTCTCACGTTGGAGTCGTCAAAGTTGGACGAGGGTCGATTATACTGGAACTCAATGTTGCCCACGTCTCTCTTTATACGGTTCAATTCTTGCTGTACCTTGTTTTGCTCATTGACCAATTCAGACTCGCGCGCTTGCAACTCGCGTATCGCCGATGGGTGGAAACCTAATTTTGTATCGATTTCCTGTTGTTTATCGTGGATTATTTTCTTATTGTTCAGGATGTTTAGGAGTAAAACGTCATTTTCTTGTTTGGCCCGCGCAAGCTTGGCTTTATCTGCATTGAGTTGCAGCTCAAGATGCTCGATTTTAAGATTTGACGTCTTGATGGTATTTTCCGAGTTGTTCAATTTGGCTCTTGCCTCGTTCAACTGGCCAGTGTAACCTGCTGACGCATTGCCGCTAGATGAGATACCGGTTGACAAACTCGATAGCAACTCCTCCTTCTTTGAATAAGCTTCCTTTATCTCGGCCAACTCTTGGGTTGCTTTCGAATATTCAACTTCGCTTTGTTTAAACATCGCGTCGTTGTTGTTCAACGAATCGCGTAGTTGAACAACTTGTTTATTGTATTTGTCCAATTTAAACTGTTCTTCCTTGATATTCTCCTGCGTTATATCCTTGGCAGTAGTGATTCGCGTGATTTCAGTCGACAACTGATTCTCTTTTGCCTCCAACTCTTTTAACTTGGAATCGCCCTTTAACGTCTCCTCCTTCTTTGCCTTCAGGGTATTCAAATCTTCGTTCAAGTTTCCAATTTCAAATTGTAGCTTATCGATGTCCAAGTGTAGCTGGGAAATCCGACTTTCATTGTCACTCAAAAACAGCGAATGGTGGGTAAAACTCTTTGACAACGAGGTGTAGTCGTAGGCGGCTACAATTCGTGATAAGTTCTCCAAGTCGATCTGGATCTGTTGAAACTCGACAAAGTTTCTCTTTTCATTACGTAGTTTTTCGAGCTTGGGTTCTATTTCCTCCTTTAAAAGGTTGCCAATCTCAGTCAACTTTGCCTCCTTTTTAGCAATGGTTTTCTGGGCCTTGTCCTTACGTTCTTCAAAAGTTCTCGTGCCGGCGGCTTCTTCAATCAAGGATAGAATCTCCTGGGGTTTCATATTCAACACCTTTGTGATTTTACCTTGCATGATGAGAAAGTTGGGATTGTTGATGTTTAATTGGACACTCTGGAACAAGTTCAACACCGTCTGCTGCTGTGCCTTGTGTCCGTTGATCAAGTACTTTGACGAGCCGCCCAAGATGATCTGTCTTGTAACGCTAATTGTTGCGCAGTTCTCGAACCCAATGGGTGATTTTGACAACTCGCTGTTATTGAACACGATGGTGACACTCGCTTTGGTGACTCCCGCTTGACCCCTCTTGTAGATCAAGTCCTGCAAGTTGGATGCTCGCACAGTCGACATGGAAGCTATACCCAATACAAAACAGATTGCATCTAGGATGTTTGACTTTCCCGAGCCATTCAACCCAGTGATGGCGTTAAACTGCGAGTCCCAGCCTGAGATGACGGTACGGGTAGCGTACGACTTGAACCCGTCTATGATGAGCTCCTCGACCTTCATAAAAAAACAATTGGGTAACTAAATGACTGACTGACTGACTAAATGACCGACTGCGTGTGTGTGTGGTGTTTTTATTTGTGTTTACCTTTTGAGACAAACAAAAAATATTTCTCCAGTTGCAAAACACCTCATCGAGATGCTACGGTTACACACGAAGCGACGTTTGAGTTTGTGTGGCAGAGTTTGCCGGAAGTTTGATTTCGACGGCATCCAAAAGTCCTCCACGATAAAACCGCCCATGTTAGCACAGACCCAGGGGTCAAACGAGGACCACTTTTTCAAAACCATGTTTGAGAAAAAGGGCACAATCAGCAAGGAAACGGGAGGGATCAAGGAGATCAAGTCGCTCCAGCGACACAAGAGCAATGTGGGGTTCGCGGTGCCCCCCGGGATGGACATAACGCAATCTAACGAAGCACTAGTGGCGTCGATACGAGCCAAAGCAGCCGACGCAAATAGCAAGCGGTTTAATGACCCAGGGAAGAAATGGTTGGACACAATCTCAAGCCGGGAGTTGAAGCGGATCAAGGATTTCTTCGAGGACTTACCATTTGAGAATCGTATTGTCAACGGCACGTCTATCGCTGAACCATTGGCGGTGGGCGACATAGTCACGCTAGGTCTCGTTAGCTCGCGGTTGTATTTGGTAGCAGGTGTTCCAACGACGTTTGACTCGAGCATATGCACCCTTTTGAGCGACCGTGGCGAGATCTTATTTGCGCCATTGTTCCAAATCGCCAGCCGGATCCCCCAGGTGGTACCACCGCAATTTCATGCCACGTTGCGGTCGTTTGTCCAGTTGGAGGAGAAGTTCTTGGACGTCCAGCCGGCGGGAATCCCCGATGCAAAGTTTACCAAGTCGCGCCAAGCGTTGCCCAAGGAGTTGAGACACACTTTCCAAGAAGAAGGACAGGTTGTCAGCGACTTTGACGATTCTGAGGGCTCGTCGTTCGAGCACAACAACTATCTTGTGGCGCAGGCATCGTCGCAATTGCTCACTAACTCCGCCGTCAATACTTACATTGTGCCCCTCCCGGCGCGCGAGATCTACGTCGAGAGCTTGGGCGAGTTATCGAAACAAATCACCCATGGGATATGCGACATGCGACAACAGTTGGAACATTTACATCGACGCCTCCAATATGATGATAGTGGTAATTTGAACACACCGCGCACAGTCACCATCTTTGAATTATTGCACAAGTTGAACCATCCATCAACAACTCCACCCCAGATGGCTAATGTGTTGTGCCAGCCGCCAGCGACACAGGTGAATTACGACGCTGAGAATTTCAACATCAGTCAAGTTCTCACTTTATTATCATGTTTGAAGAAACAGCCAAAATTGTGGACCATCCAGCCAAATAAGACCTTGTACACGCCAACAAAGGTGACGATATGGCCGCTTGCCCAGGCAGACCACGAGGCAACGGTGGTGCAGTACTTGAAGAACGAACTAGACGAGATGTCCCAGTTGTTGGCGCAAAAGGCTCTCGGACTCAGCAACAAGACCAACGAAATGTATGATAGCGTGATCAACCTTTTGAAACAATTCGTCACTGGAAAATACGAAAATGACGATGAGGTTTCAACCACGGTGGTTTATCTCTTGCGGAGGATCGATCATCACACCTTGATGTTGGGGGGCACCGTCGATGACGACTTGTACAAGAATGAGTATTCGCGCGGTAAGGCGTACGATCTCGTGGTCAAGTTGACTAACAAAGTCACTGATCCAAGCAAATGGTCGAGTCTTTCGAATTTGCCCACCTCGAGTTTGGCGTCGAGTTTAACCCAGGAGTTTTACCACCTCGTTGACGCATCGGATAAATCTGCATTGAGTTCTGAATTCTACCCTGAGGACCCAATGCAACAAGTGAGAATCGACATGAGGGATGTGCCAGTTTACTGTATTGACGACGCGACGGCCCACGAGATCGACGACGGTATATCGATCCATGATGATGGTGGTGGTACTGATTACATTGTTTCAGTGCATATAGCTGAGCCTAGCGCGTACATCAAGCCGGACTCAACAATCAGCGCTGTGGCATTTACCCGTTCTGTCACCCAGTACATGCCCGATGAAGTGGTGCCGATGTTGCCCAGCGTTATCTCCGATATCTCGGGCTTAGGCAGGGTCGACAAGGATACCAGGACGTTTGTCATCCAGTATAAATTAGACAAGAACGTTGTTGATGGGTACATTGAGGCAAAGTTGAAGAACGAGAATTACGTACCTGACGATGCGATGTTGGCGCAGATTAAACGTCAGATTGAGCATACCAAGACGATCAAGTATGCGACAGTGCGCAACTTCCGCCAGGGGTTCACTTACGATAAGGTGAATCAGGTATTAGCAGATGAGAAGAACATTTCCGACTTTCAGAACCAAGTGTTACCCGACGACTACGCCAATTTGATTCGCTTGTACCATATATCCACCTTGTTCTCCTGTTTCCGCGACTATGTTGGCAACTTCAGCAACTACGACGTTAAAATCAGACAAGGAGACCGGATATTTGACCATGACGAGTTGACTACCACTGACAAGTTGGCAATGACGGTGAAAAACACCAACAAGACAATTGAGATTGTGGATCGAGACATGCTGGGCAAGTCGACAGTTTTAGTATCTGAGCAGATGATCATGGCCAACTATTTGACCGCGAAGTATGCGTCAGAAAACAACATCAACATCTTGTACAGGTACCTTGACCCGAAATTGAACGAGGACCTTTTACGCCAGTACAACGAGATCATCAAGGAATCGAAACGTGGCCAGACATCTGTGGTTGACAACTTTGAGATTTTCAAGTACTTGGCACGAGCTGCAATCACAACTGAGCCATCAAGACATTTCCCAATGAATTTGCCAATGTACACTAACATCACCTCGCCGTTGCGGCGGTTCATTGATATATTGAACCAGTGGAAGTTGCAGGACTTTTTCTTGCGCACTACAAGCGTGTCTGATGGGTGTCTTGCGGGGATAGCGAGCCATCTCAATGCGCAGAACACGTCGATGAAGACTTTGGATACTACTTCCAAGGTGTTCTGGCAGGGGTACTTGATCCGCAGGTACATGGAGCAAACCAAACAGAGAGGCGACAAAGTGGGGCCGATTGATTTCGGGTGTGTGTTGAGAGCTATGCCCGATAAGTCATCATTGGTGAAGGTGCATGCCGAGAGGTTCCCCACTATATCGAGTCAGATCGAGGTGACGCCGGCGTTATTGGGTGCGATCAAAATGGGCGTCATCAAAATTGGAGCCCGCATCAACCCGGAAAAACTCAAGGTGAAGAAGATGGACTTTATTGAGAACATATTGATTTTCGAGTACATATAAAAAGGGGAACCGTGGATGAATAGAGACAATGAAGATGGACTTTATTGAGAATATTGATTTCGAGTACACATAGAAAAGCCGTGCATGAATGGAATGGGAATCACGTCATACGAGAGACAATGACAATGACGACATGTATATATATATATAATCTAGACGCTGACAGACAGTCCAATAGTTTTGTACAAAGCTGGGAGCTTTTCAAACAACGAGTTCACGACGCATGTAAATATAAACCTTGATATTCGACCGTCTCCTCTCTCGATCCTTAAATCTCAGTCTTTGTGACGTATCAGAATCTACTACTCGGTTTTTCCACCACTGTCCACACTCTAAGTCTTGTGTCTAAGTTTTCCTATGCCCATTTTCCAATGAGGGCCATGGCGAAGGCGCCGAGGGAGATGCAGAAGAAAGCAGCCATCAACACCTTGGTATCCTTACGTCTAAACTCATTCGAATACATGAAATCATAGGCCATCAACTCAGCGACACTATTGTAAATCAACACACCAGCACACAACGCGTCAAACACCCCCGTGGTAATGAGGGCAGTTCGCGACCCTGAATGGTACGAGTGTCGCACTGCTAAACCTACCCCTGCGGCTGCTGGGGTGGTCAAACTGTACGCGAGCGACATTAACCACGGCACGTGTTTCTTATTCTTGGGCCACGGCGTTGTGGCGAACCTTGTGCCCAAGCCGAGACCTTCAAAGAACTGGTGGAACCCAATTGCAATGTAAAGCGTGACAAACTCATCGCCCGCCATCGTCAATGATAACCCTACAAACACCGAGTGGAGCACTATCCCACACTCCAACACCACGCAGTTTAAAATTTGCTGGTACAATTTTTCCTTGCCCGAGTCGCGCACACTCACCGTCACCATCTGGTGCGACTCCTTATCGCTCGCCACCTCATCACCATCGTCATCACCAACACCATCATCATTTCTAACTTCATTATTTTTATTCCCATGGTCTATCTTATCGCTGATCTTCTTGTGCGCTAGAACGTCAAAGAAGAAGATGAAAAACATCGACATTAAACTGATTCCCTGCGCCATGGGGTAGGCATGGAACACGCCGCCCAAACAGGGGTGCGAGAGCGCCTGCGACGACTCAGCCATTAAATGAATAAACCCCGTCGCTACAATAACACCACTGCCAAAGTATCGGGTAGCGAAAAAAACCCACGACGGCAACGTGAGCGACTTGCAGTGAAGCGCGACCAAGGGGAAGAACGACCCCACAGCAGAGAGCACAAACAATACCGGGATCGAAGTGTATCGCGCAATCAAGTGTTGGCCATTGTAGTGGTTGCCCAGTGAGCATAAAGGAACGGCGACTGTATCCATGTTTTCTTTTTTTTTTATTTTCTTTTTGGTTTTCTTTTTCCAAATATGCCTGGTGTTGTTAATTACTTATATGCATATATATACCTGGGAAAACCCAGGATGATCCAGGAACTGGGTGTAATTGGGTTTGGGGTTTGAGTTTGTCTTTGCCAAGTCTAATTAAACTCGGATGGTTGAAAAAAAAAAGAACAACAACAACAACAAGAGTCGTAATTTTCTCTTCCCATTTGTTCGTACTTGCGAGGTTGATAATTATTATTATTATTATTATTATTATTGTCCTCCCTGCTTTTTCCCCCAGATTGGATCAGATAACCACCAGATACCAATTATTGTCCCATGTTTTTCACAAACCTGCACACACCTCCAAGCTGCAAATTTCTTGGAACCAAAAAAATAGTACATTTTCTCTCTTTTTTGTACATTTTGCTGCGTCGTTGTCCGATGCTCACGTGATTGCAAACTCTCACTAGAAAAAGTTTGAGATTCCAAATTCATCTTTGCAAACCATCAACAAATGTCACGATGGAGGTAGTCGAGTGGCCTTCGTATTCGTTGCAGAACTCATTTATATCGACGCTAGACCATTTACCGTGCGATATCATCCGCTCGATCTGGTTGGTCCAATCGTGCAATATCAGGATAGACAAGCTCAAACACGAGTTGGCGTTGATTATCCAGCGATACCTGGACACGAAAGAGATAACCAGTGAGCAACTTAGCCGGGTGGTACAATTAAAAAATCAGATCAATTACTTGACGAGCGAGACTATTGAGGAAGTATCTGCGTTGAACAACCAGATCATCACCCACAAGTTGAATCTCGACGAGGAGATTTATCAGTTGAACGCCATCAGTTCGAGTAAGCTGAGTCCCGATGCAGGTGAGAACAACAACCACGAGTTGCGCAAACAGTTGATTGACCATTACAAGAAACATCCACTTAGATCGCAGCTCGAAGCCCTCGAAGAACAAAAGGAGAATGAGACAAGGGCACGAAAGACAGGGATCAAGTTGATCCTCAAGCTACCCAAAAACGATAAGGTAATCAAATCCAAGAGGAGCAGCGACAAGGTGAAAAAAAAGAAGCCCACTAAAACAACAAAGCCTCCTGTCAAGCAAGAAATGAAGGACCAAAGTGAAGCTGACCAAAGTGAAGCTGACGAAGATGCGACCTTGTATTGCTTTTGCAAACAGCCGTCTTTTGGCGATATGATTGCTTGCGACAACGAGGATAGTTGTCCCAATGGCGAATGGTTCCACTACAAATGTGTGGGGCTCCTCAATCGGGTGGAGGCGTTGCAATACACCACGGGGAAAATAAAGTGGTACTGCTCGCCGCAGTGTCGCGCGATGGGCGACGAAAAAGTCCAACTAGACAAGGAAAGAAAACGAAGAAAACGAAAACGGAGATGGTAAAAGAAAAAATCAAACTAGATGGTAAAAGAAAAAACAAACTAGATGGTAAAAGAAAAATCAAACTAGATGGTAAAAGAAAAATCAAACTAGATGGTAAAAGAAAAATCAAACTAGATGATAAAAGAAAAATCAAACTAGATGGTGAAAGAAAAATCAAACTAGATGGTAAAAGAAAAATCAAACTAGATGGTAAAAGATCAAACTATCATTCTGCTTAATTAATACATGCACTCTATACAGTTAGTAACTCCAACATACCGTTGATCTCGCTTGCCTCTCTACATTTCTTAATCTCGAGGGAAATTCTCTTGTTCAAATTGGCAAAACACTCCTCGAGCACTACCGACTTATCAATAAGCGAGCCGTACATCTCCAATATCACCGCGATATAGTCGCTGATCAAATCGAACGACCTCAAATCCTCCAAGTTCTTGATGAACCAGTTTAATATCGGCAACAAACTAATCTCGTCCTTGCCGTACAATGACACTCTGACTTTGCCGCGAGTTTTCAATTCGCTCAAGATAGTCACTGTTTGCTCCTTGGGGAGACCAGGGGCAAAGGCGCTGTCCAAGGCCTCGCTCCATTTGAACAGGTTCAAGTACTTCTCAAACTGCTTGACTTTGCGCGATTGGGATGTTGCCGTTGGTGCTGATGTGTTTGTGACAATCTTGTGCTCGTCGTCTCCTGCGTAATCTCTGCCTTTCATCATGCGTGCATATGCGCTCGACACCTCGGTCTTGACCCCCTGGTGCACTTTTGGCTCCAACTGTCTTGTTCGTATACTGAGCAAGCCCGACGTGAGACCAGCGACAAAATGCTTATAGTTTCCCGGGGACACGCCGCACGCAAGCACACCGCCGCTGGAGAACTTCCAGCCAAACAGCACGTTCCAGTTGGATGTCGAGTAGTCAAACACCTTGACGTGGCCGTCCAACGACCCCACCAACAACCCTTTCTCCTTGGTATCGTGCAAGCAGGTGGTGGACTTGGTGAAGTTGTTCAACTGGTGGATGCGCGCCCCCCGCGTCAAGTCCCAGATCTTCACGCACGGCCCGCCCGACGATACCACCGTCGTGGCTGAGATCGCCAACACATCTTCAACTGGATTCTCCTGGTCAAACGTCGCTACTGCACGCGACGGGTCCCTAGTATCGAGCAAGCGCACTCTGCCGTCGTAACACCCACTGACGAGTAAATTCGGGTTCTCAGGCACAAAGTTGACGCTACGCACATAATCATCGTGCACCGAGTCGCTGAACGACACTAGTGGGCCCTTTGTCGTCTGCGAAATATCGTACAATCGCACCACCCGGTCGTCGGACCCAGTCACAAGCTGGCTGCCTATTGTCTGGTGAAACTTCGCCACATGAGTTGCATGAGTCGACGGATTCAAACTCACAAGAAGGTTCTTGGGCTGGTACGAGTCGTATATCGAAACTAACCCGCTGGCATCGCTGGCAACGAGCAACTTGCCGTCAAATCGGTAATTGCCCGCATACACCACATCCTTAAACCTGGAAAACGTCTTGATCACCTGTCTCGTCTTGGATGAAAACACTTGTATCTTAGTCGACGACGTTACTGCAAAGTCGTACGGACTCACTGGGTTGAACGAAATATGGTTGATTGGGTGGTTCTCCTTGATCAACTGCGGCGTTACATAGCTTCGCCAGTACCTCTGTTCAGGTGTAGTCTGTGAAGGCAACGTCGCATGCCTCACTTGTGGTATATGTTGTTGTTTAGCTGATGACATAGCAGTGGGTATATATTAGAGGTTTATAAAGGAAAAGAAAAAAAAAATTACATCTTTGTTTCTCACTCATCTTTGTTTCTCACTCATCTTTGTTTCTTCTCTCTTCTCATCACAGCTGAAAAATCAAATAACAAATAAAAAAAATTAATCGTCCTTTTAGCTGCAAAATTTTAACACTTCCTCAAAGAATCCTTCGTTGACTTTGACAATTTTCTTCAACACGGTTATGTCGTTCAGGTCAACCACTCTGCGTTTCTCCAACTCCTTGATGAGCAAGCCAAAGTACTGCGCACTATGTTTGTTGGACACTATTTTCTCAAAACTCATCAAATTGAACTTTAATACCGTCAACAAACACTCCATGATGATTTTGTTTGAGTTGGTGAGCTTCTTGTTCTCCAATAACGAGCTAAAGTGTCGATTTTCATACAACTGACACAAATACTCCGAGTAGGAAGTATTGTTGTTCTTGTTGGTGGAGAATTTGTAGCTGATTATATCGGGGTCCAATTCCATCTTGTTGGTTTGAGATGACGCTGCTGAGCTGTTGATCATGATCTCACCATTGAGTAACTTGTCAGTCAAGTTTTTCAACATGTTGATATCGACGAGTTGCGCATCAATCTTCTTGGCCGACTCCTTCTCGACGTAATGTAGTTTCTTCATGTACTTGGACTTGATCGAAGATAACTCCTTGTTGATTTTTTCCTTGCCGCTCTCGATATCGGCCATTGTTCGTTTCAAGTTGTGGTTTTTCTTTTCCAACTGCTTGTTTGCATCCTTCATCGTCTCGATCTTCTTCACCAACACCGACGACTCCTTGTCGTAATTTTCCTTCAACTCTTGGTGTTCCTTAAGAATAGCGCCCAATTTCTCTTCCAAATCAGCCGCCCTGTTGGTCTCATCATCGAGTTTCTGTTGCAAGTCAACCTCGCTTTTCTTGTACACTTCAACTTGTTCAACCAACTTTGACTCGCTTTCTTTAATCAAGAACAATTCCTGCTCCAAAATAGTATTTCTGAAATTGAACTCATCCCAATCCTTCTTCTGTGCTACTTCCAACCTATCAACGTCAACGCGGAACCCTTCAATCTCCTTGACTAAACTTGCATTGCGCAGCGACAAATCGTTGTTCTCGCGTCGGACTTGTTCTACCGTCTCGTGCGCAGCGTCAACTTCGCGCTTGTATGCGTCGACCTTAGCGCGCAACGGCTCAAGATGTCCGTTTTCACAAAGTAGCCTTTCAATCTCCTTTTTCAACTGTTTGACGCCCTCAGCCAGGTACTCCACCTTCATCATTGTACATACTTGCTTGATGTCATCTTCGGGCACAGCAACCACCAAGTCGTCCCTTGCACTCATCATGCCCGAACAATCGAGGATGGTGGATGGGTCGCAGAATTTGACGCTCTTCACTGGCGGCGTGCTACAATTACTATTACCATTACTGTTGGAGTTGGAGTTTGTGTTTGTGTTTGTGTTGATGATGCTCATTGTGCTTAAATGGTTCACATTCTCGTCGTTGACTATATTGGCTCGTTCTTCCATTAGCCGTGCTTTTATAGGGTTTATAACCCTCATATTACGCTTCAATTGGGGAATCTCGGCCCTTGACGTTATAACCTCGGAACTTTCATTGCTGGTGGACATAATAGTGGGTGGTTGTAAAATAAACGCTGCTACTACAATTGTGTTGCAAAAACAGGAAATAAGGAAAACACAGAGGGGAAAAAAAGAGACACAGTTACACAAATAACAAAATATTAAAAAGAGATGTTTATATATTATGCAGTCACATACTAAATAAATACACCTATTTTTCCAAGTCCTTTTTCAAGGTACCCATGAAAGCATGTTTTTCAGCTGGGGTTTGGAATCTACCTTTACCGAATCTTGAAGCAGTGTCAATCCATTTCAAGTTAACTTGTTCAGTAGCTCTTCTTGAAGTGTCAACGTACAATGATTTTCTCAAAGTAACAACTCTCTTTTTGGTACCTGGGATTGAACCTTTCAACAAGACGAAATCGTTGTTGACGTTACCGTATCTAACGAAACCACCCATTGGGTTAATGGTCTTTTTGGTTCTGTCAAATTCGGTAGCACCACTGGCTTCATCACCACCTTTACCAACTCTGTAAACCTTGTGGTTGATTGAGGTTCTGTGGTGGTAACCGTTTTGACCAGCTCTGGCAACGGTCCAGTTAACGTTAGCTGGATGCCAAGCACCAATACAAGCAACCTTTCTCAAACCTCTGTGGGTTTTTCTTGGTAATTTTTTGGTACCCCATCTGTGGGTGACACCTTCGAAACCGTGACCTTTAGTGACGGCAATGACATCAATCATTTCGTTTTGTTCAACAACAGAGTCGACGGAAACTTCTTTTTCAAAGTGTTCTTTAGCCCAGTCAACCTTGTCGGAGATTGAACCACCATTGATTTGGATTTCAGCCAAGTGAGCTTTCTTTTGTGACAATGGGGTCTTTTTGATTTGGGTATGAGCCAAAACTCTAACGACTGATGCGTATTTTTTAATTCTTTGCAATTCAACTTCAACGTTTTTAGCATCGGCGTATTTGGCAGAGTATTTGGTAAAGGCTTTTTTCTTTGATTTGAACCAGTTTTTGTAGAATCTTCTTCTGATTTCTTCACTCAAGTGTTCAGCCCAAACGGTGGTTAATGATCTCAAACCTCTTGGGGTTTCAACGTAACCAACAACACCGACAATGACCAATGGTGGAGTGTCAACAACAGTAGCAGCTTCAACAACTTCTCTCTTGTGCATTTTTGAACCTGGTCTGTCCAAGTCTCTGACAATGGTGGTCATACCAGCTTTGTAACCCAAGAAAGCAGTCAAAGCAACTGGTTTGGATTTAACATCCTTTGGGAATGATTTAACTCTACCTCTTTGTTTGGCAGCTCTTTTTCTTGGTAAGAAACCTAATGAACCGTGTCTTGGTGCTTCGTATTTTCTGTGAGACATCTCTAGATAATGGTGAGGAAAAGAAGAGGGAAAAAAATATTGAAATGAAAATTTTTTGATACTTCAAGTGCGATGTGAAAAATTAAAATGCGTGTAGAAATCAAGTGCAACAACTCAGGTGTACAAATTTTATATGCACTCTCGTTACCCGGCATGTCGACTCCAGCCCTACTAGACTATGAAACCATGCATCTATAAATTTTTAGTATTTCAAAGCAAATGTAGAGTTGGCTCTAGAGAGCCTGACATCGATAGAGTCTAGAAATACAATATGGGTGGCCATGTGAAGTGAAACGGAAGTTTACATTTAACTAATAAAAGAGGGTTAAAAGAAAAAAGTCTATAGAAAAAGGGTGTATCATCAGCCTTTTTTAACATGCATGATTTTTTTCAAAGCCAATCTTGCATCGCCCGAGTCATCGGACGAAGAGGCCAGGTTCAACGGCTGCAACAGTTGCAGTAGTTGCTGTTGTTCTTGATGTTGCTGTTGTTGGTGGTGGTGGTGTAGTTGTTGTAGTTGCGGATGCGAATAATGATCTTGTTCGTCCTGTTCAATTGTACTTCTGATATTGTTATTTGAATAATCAATAAACTCTTGATTGATAAACGGGTTCATATTTTTTCTAAATTGAGGCGAATTGATATTCATAACCTGATTCATCAATGAGTTGAACTGGGGGGTCAAATTAAACATTGGAGTCAATCCAGTTGAAATATACATATACGACGAACTACTTGTGTCCTTAGGTGTCGATGGAAAATTAATGTTCGTGCTAATGTTATTATTAGTATTGATGCTACTGTTGTTGTTGCTGTTGATTTCGTTGATTGCCGATAGTGGCGTATGTTGTAATTGTTGCAAAGAGGAGATATTTGTAATGTCGGAGTTGTGTCTTCTCAACGTTTTAGGTGGTTCCTCGTCAACTGTGTTTACAACTTGTTTCTGTTTAATTGTTTCGATACCAATGACGGAATTGGCGTGTTGCAACATTGGTGGTGGTTTCGTTTGTGGTTGTTGCTTTCCGCTTTTAACGTCATTAAAGTTTAAAAAGTCGTTTGATAACACGGCTTTACCATTCTCATCAATTGTCAACTTCATCAGAAACAGATCTGAGTTTGCACTTTCAGGTGGAGAAGCATCAGTTGGTTTATTCTTTTGTGAATTCTTGGTGCCCAAGCTGTTCAACGACACTGGTGGTAGCAAATTCTTGTTTATAGTCAACGGCGACACGTTGTGTGTATTACTTTTGTTGTTGTTGTTGTTGTTGTCAACATGAGTGTCTGGGTTATCCAGGGTATGATGGGGTGTGAAGTAGCTATTTTTCAAAACGTGCTGTACTGAAGTTGTTGGGGGTGGTGTATTGTAAAAGTTACTATTGCTGTTGTGATGGTGGTGGTGGTGGTGGTTGTTACTGGAATGTACAGAATGATCAGACTGAGTAATCATGGAGATGTTATCCAAAGTCTTGCTATTAATCTGATACGAAGCTGCTGAAGCTGACGATGTCAAAGTGGATGGAATTGACGAAGACAATGGAGTCACCAAAGGGTTATTGACATCCTGGTTCAACTTGGGCTTTTTCAAGTAGATTGGAGGCGACGAGGAAAGGCTAGAGTTTGTTGAGTTTTTTCTCTTTTTCTTTTTATTTCGATTTGTGGGACTGACTCTCATCACGGGGGTGAAAAAATCAGGTATGCCTTGTTTAACAATTGAGTTTGAATTTGACTCGGCTGGACTTGAGTTCAAGGGGGATGTGTTGATGTTGATGTTCATGGTAGAAGTGATTCTCTGGGATAAACTGTTTGGTTTTGGTGGTCTGCCTCTCTTTTTTTTAGTTGGTGTTGGGGGTTCAACACCACCAGATGACGATGAAGTTAACGATAACGATAACGATGATGAAGAAGATGATGAAGATGTAGTTGCTGTAGATGTTGATGTTGTTGTTGGATGGTCGGTAGAAGTAGGCACCACGAAATGGTGGGGGTCACCAGCTAGTTGATTGTGGTATGAATCTGACATGGCGTACATTTATGTAGTTGTAGTTGTAGTTGTAGTTGTAGTTGTTAGTAGATTAGTGTTGATTTAGGGATAATCAAAGGGGGCAGTGGTCTAGAAGCTGAGTTGTTGGCATAAACAAAGTAAAGTAGCAATAAACCAAAAAAGACGATGAATGGGTAGATGGTGGTGGTGGTGGTGGTGGGAAAAAGGAAAAAGAAGGAGGGAGGAGGGGGGGAGGAGAGTGGATATTATAAAATGGGGATGTGGTTGGCTATCGAGTGAGTGGTACAAGAATAGTAGTGGTGATAATAATTATAATAAATAATGACGTGGTGGTGGTGGTGGTGGTGGTGGTGATAGAGTGGATGATTTACTAGTGCAATTGGTGCTGCTAAAAACACTGCGAAGAAAATCCAATTAATTTCGAAAAATAAAAAAATAAAATAAAAATAAAAACAAAAAAAAAAAAA
>JAJMKJ010000055.1:0-62769 GCA_030569255.1 Insectozyma sakaeoensis | reverse complement strand
CTCCTCACCCCCAGCCCTATCGGGACGGGGTTACACTGAGGAGGAGGGGGGGCACGGTTCTCCAGCCGGGGCTTCATTGATCCTTATATTCTCATCCTTATTTAATTATTAAATCTAATATATATCTATCTTAGACTCATTAAATAATAATTTATATAACTAATTAATCTAGTTCTATTATTTTATACTTATAATATATATAATTATTAATATAAGAGAATAAAATGAATATAATAGATTAAAGGTTACCCCCCCCGCTATGCGGGGGGGGGGGGGGTGTGATATTATCCTATTTATTTTATCGTCTCAGCCTAGAATTGAACTAGGATCAATACATTAACAGTGTATAGCTTTACCATTAAGCTACTAAGACGGGGTTCGTTTTCACCTAATCACTCAATGAAATCACTAATTGATACACATTCTAGTTTAATAGGCATCATACCGTGGTTTACACCACATAACTCACTACATTGTCCATAGAATACTCCTGTACGTTGTAGTAGAGCACTTACTTGATTTAAACGACCAGGTGTAGCATCTACTTTAATTCCTAATGAAGGTATTGTGAAACAATGAATAACATCATTAGCTGTAACAATAAATCTAACATGAGTATCTACTGGTACTACGATAGATGTATCTGTATCTAAAAGACGTAATTGTCCTTCTTCTAACATGTCATCTGGTATTACATAAGACTCAAACTCAATTGTCTCACCTGTAGCTCCGACAAAGTCTGAATACTCATATTTTCAATATCATTGTAATCCTATTACTTTAATTGTCATAGCAGGAGTTAATACCTCATCACAAAGATAAAGTAAAATAAAGCTAGGGAAAGCAATTAATAATAGAACAACAGCAGGTAATAAAGTTCAAACTACCTCGATTAATTGTCCATGACGAACATACTTATAAGCAAATTTATTAGTACGATAATCATTAATAATAACATAAAGTAAATAAGAAACAAGACCTAGGATAAGAGTAAGGTAATACATGATATGATCATATAATTCTTGGATACCTTCGGCGTTAGGAGTAGCGGCGTCCTGGAAACGAATAGCTCAAGGAGTAGGTACATCTAAAAATAACATAATAAAGATTATATATAGCGTATATATATAGATGGATCCAACCGGATTTGAACCGGTAGCTTACGCATGCAAAGCGTACGATTTACCATTAAGCGATGGACCCGTGGGCACATTTAGGCCCCCCCCCGTCTCCTGCCTATACATACATATAGGAGGGAGACGGGGGGGACCGTAGTGTTAGGATATGAATGACTTGTTAAAATGATATTATTCTTTCCCGCCCCCCTCCTCTACCTCATACTCTCTGTAAAACAGAGAGGCGAGGTTAATTAGAGGAGGGGGGCGGAAACTTAAGAATTATCAATACATTATAGTCTATAATGTTTTATTACTGATATATGCTGTTTCGTACCTAGATGCATTCAGTACTAATCAAGTCCACCTTAGCGTAAGGGCAAGAAATATAGTAATTAATTGACCATAACCATTGGGTAGTACACCCCTATCCTTTCGTACACGGGGTATCAATATATAAGTATTTGCCATAGAGGATATAATCCATACTGACTCACGTCGTATTTAACCCATCTCAAGTGGCTCGTTACATGACGAACAGTCATACCCTTCCCAGCGGCTACGACCGGGAGGATGAGCCTAGACGACCAATAATGTTATCATAATTATATTTAATAATTATTTCTATAATTTTCACTATAGTTCAGACTATGTCTTAATATAAAATTAATTTAATAATTTATATTTAGGGCGCTCGTGGTAGGGTTATTGTTATACTACTCACCTACTAGTCGTTGAACGTTTATAAACCTTAAATATTGTATAGTTTATACTTCGCTGCAAGTTACCATGGGAGAAATCCAGCCCGCCCCCCTCGTAGTATTAATTCTCTGAATGTATATGAAGAGACTTTATACGATCTCATTAAATGAGATACGAGGGGGGCGGGCGTAAGATTACGCTCCTTTAGGCTTCCTTGCAATTCACCCTATTTAACCTCAACTATCGTTTAATCGAGGTGGCAAACCCCGCTGGCGATATCAACTCTCTAGCGGGATTACCCTGTTCAATTTTGTTAATCATTATAAAGAATTATAATGTATATTATCATTTAAATAATATTTTCAATTTGTCACCAAATTGTTCAGACTATGTCATCACCTTAATTTATGCTATGGTCCTAAACCCCCGCCCGGCAGCAATGCTGCCGGGCGGGTACTAAGTTCTCCATAGCTATCTTTGTTTAAACCGCCCCCCTCGGCAGAGCCGAGGGGGGCGGAAACCTTAGGTGTTGGGCGCTCGTGGAAAATTTATTGTTAGTTTACTCATCTTCTAGTCGTTGAACGTTCATATATCTACTTTGAACTAATATATGCTTCGCTGCAAATTGTCTTATATATAATATTATATAATAAGATATTCTTGCAATTCACCCAATTTTATTGTAAATACTTTAGTACTTACAGGGACTAACAGGTAATCCCTAGCGTAACTGTGATCCGTTATCGACACTCAGTCACTATATGATGCTGCCTGTTCACTATACTTCACGTAAGTGCCTACTTCACTTGTAAGTGTTGTAGTCAATGCATGGTAAAGCTATTATCCTTTAAACTCTAGTTGCCTGCTAGTGCTTCCATACATGGTTATACTAATATATACTTTAATTAAAGCTCCCCCCCCCCGCCTCTTACAGAGGCGGGGGAGGTATAAATAAAGTAATAATAAAATTTGTTTAATTAGACGCATCAGTTGCGCTGTATGATGCCGACGCCCCATCGGAACTAACCCCCATACATGATTAAATTAATAAAATAATAATTTTTAGCTTACGAAGGAAGGAAATAAGAAAAACCTGATTTAATCCTGGTAAGCAGTGAATGGGTATAGTTAAGCTGCATAGGGTCTTCTTGTCCTACTATGGCATAGTGGTATCTTCACCACTATTACTAGTTCATCGGGTCTACACTGGATACAGTTGCAGCGTCGTGTGATCATTCATGCGGGACACCAGTTAAGTGCCTAGGTACTACGCTACCTTCGGACCCTCATGGTAAGGCCGCCGTTGACAAGCCACTTAATCTCTTTCAAGACTTATATTGCTTGCACTGGGCAGGCATCACCTACTATACCGGTGGTTTCCCACTCGCAGTAGGTTGTGTTTGTGGTGAACAGTCGCGCTGCTGAAGGCCTAGCCTTTATTTGCCGAGTTCATTCAGTACAGTTTACCCGTTCCTACTTAATATATATTATTTTAATTAATAATTAATATATATATTTTACTATACACCTGGGTCGGTCTGAGGTACGGTAAATATTATTTCTTGTAATATTACTCATCCATTATAACTATTTAATTATAATGTTAGAGACCGTTAGTTGACAGTGACACCTTGTATTTATAGGGAGAGGCTCGTCCTCTCTATCATTACTCAAGTCAGCATTATCTTTACCATTTTATTCATGGTATAATCTGCTACCATTAGAAAATATATCTAATCCATTGTTCGGTCTTCTACTTAGGCCCGGATATCTACTCCTATTCCTTGAGAATATGTAGATCTATTAACGCCCGCCTCGGCAGAGCCGAGGCGGGCGACCCCATTATATTCGCTTTAATCAGTACGTTGTTACACGGTCGTTAACGGGTGTGTACTATCAACACCACCGACTGATGGGCTACTCAAGGGACCATTAGAAAATGTATAGGATTTGATCCACTCAGTATATGTTTGGGACTTTCACAGTATGGTCTGGGTTATTCCCCTTTAGTCCTACTACCTTATCGCAGTAAGACTGACTCTTCATAAAAATTTGATAATAGTTTCAGAGGTTAAGAATGTAGGGTAGATTAAACAATCCCCCTAAAAATATTAATAAATAATATTCGGCATTCTCAGTGCTTTACCTAAATCGATAATTATAAAGGCTATACTAACATATATTTCGCAGATAACCAGCTATCAGCATATCAGATTTGCCTTTCACTACTAGACACAACTCTCTACAAGGCATTGCAACGCCTACGTATTTAGCCTTATAAAAATATATATAAAATAATATTAATATAAGCTGGGTCATGCCTAGATCATATGCCTTCGGGTCTAACCCATATGACTAATTAATCTAATTGTCTCTAAAGACTTCAATTAATTCTAATTACATTTAGTTTAAAACTTTGCCATATAAGTTAACTCACTGACCCATTATACAAGAGGTACGCTATATTCTAGCTGCTCTCTATTAATGCATTTCAATCTTATATATATTATATAAAAAATATAAATAATTTATAAATATAAAAAGAATTATCCTTTCCTTCACAGTACTCATTTACTTAGTATAATTAATTAGCTTTAACAGTAGTAACTGCTATATTCATGCCACAAGGCATTACTCAAGAGCAAATATATAAATTCCCTCACCGGTACTAATATACACCCTATTGGTTATATTCTATGTTACTTAGATGCTTCATTCCACATAGATCTTTTATTACTATTTCTAGCTAGGATTGGTAAAACCTAAACTTCATTGTCCTTTGACTAATTATACTAGCATGGATATCCTTGCATTAATATTAATGTCATTCATATCATTAATTCCTTACCTATCAGGGATAATAAAATAAATAAAGAATAAATTATAATCCCCGCGAGATATCTCGTCCCCCCCTCCTTCCTCAGTTTAACCCCGTCCCGATAGGGCTGGGGGTGAGGAAGGAGGGGGGAAAATATATAGGATATCTCGCGGGGGTCTAGGATTAATGATTACTTTAAAATACTTTATCTAATAAAGAATAAGTAATAGAAATATGAATATTATAAAGATATGGTTAACTTAGTACCCGGCCCGAAGGGCCGGGTATAAGGTGATTCATAATGTAATACTTCATTTATAAAACATATTAAAGCTAATATTTATAAAATCATTAAGAAATAGAGAATATATTTTTATATATATAATAAGACATCTAATAAATATAACATAAAGTAATAAATAAAAGATCTATAAAATTAATAATAAAGGAAAAATAGAATAAGAGGGTCAAGATATAGACCCGGCCGTCCCGCCCCCCTCTCTCCTCTATACCCATATCCTCTTTGAGGAACGGGTATTTAATAGAGGAGAGAGGGGGGCCCGTATATATGCAATATATGTCTAGACGGCCGGTATGAGATTATCCTACTTCTCTTACCCTAGTTTATTAATAATTAATCTATAATAATTAATATTAAAATTAAATATAATAAGTAAGAGTATTTATATAAAAGACTTATTAGATATGAAGAATAGGGAATAAAAAGATAATAGAGTATAAGATATCTGGTTAACTTCGTACCCGGCCCGGAGGGCCGGGTATAAGGTATACCATAAAGTAATAGATTCTTAATAATATGTATTTATGTTAAATATTAGTATAGAATTAATAATAAATATAAATATGATGTAATATTATAGAGATACTATATTATGATAATGATATAAGATATAATTAATTATAAGTAATAAAGAGATAAAATAGATATGGTTAACTTCGTACCCGGCCCGGAGGGCCGGGTATAAGGTGTACCGTAACATAATATATTATTAAGAAGATGTATTAATGTAAAAAATTAGAATAGAATTAATATAAACCATAAGGTATAATATTAGAGAGATACTAAATTATTATAATGATATAAGATATAATTAATTAGATGAAATAAAAAGATTAAATAGATATGGTTAACTTAGTACCCGGCCCGAAGGGCCGGGTATGAAGTGAATCATTGTGTAATATATTCTAAAATAATAATTTATTAATATATAAAGATATACTTTACTGTGGGCATGTAGTAGATTATAAGATAGATATTATAAATACTAATAAAATAGAGGTATTCATTAATCCTTGACCCGCGATTTCTCTATAAGCATATATAGAGAAATCGCGGGCCTGAATCTATCCTCTCCTTTGTTCTTGTTGAATAGTTTATTTATTGTTCATTACTCCTATATAATATAATGTATTCTCTAATAATGATACTAGAGGTACAAGTACAATATAATATGAGAAGTAGAATATAGTTGCGTATTGACCTAATGCAATATAAGGTACCTCAACATGAAGTTGTCCTAAGTTACCTAATAAGATAAAGTTAAATACGAATGCATAAAATAGTACACGAGATAATACTTTAAATGCATTACCACGAACTACTGAACGATCTGTATATGGTAAAGTTAATAAAGCTAATATAGCTCCAAACATGGCTAGAACTCCTCCTAATTTATCTGGAATACTACGTAAGATAGCATAGAATGGTAATAAATATCATTCAGGAACAATAGAAGGTGGAGTCACCATAGGGTTACCTGGTATATAATTGTCGGGATGCCTGAAAATACATATATTTTAGTTGGACTATATCTTTATTATTAAAGGGATTTATACAACTGATTTGACTCCTGCCCGCCCCGGCTTTGCCGGGGCGGGTGGAGGTTTTTAATATGATATTCCTTTATCCCCTAATAAATGTGTGCGTATAGTCTCTGAAGTTCCTACTAAGTCTTATTTAACTTTTGGTTACTTGCTGATTGGGTCTAATATCATAAGATTTTACTAATAATCTAGTTTTATAATACATGATACCTTTCCAGCATATAGCACAACATAGGCCATCTTTGACCTAAACTATTTGGTGAATAGAATACAAATAAACTAAATACAAATAGGAATACTCAAACAGTTACTAGATCGTATAACTAAATATTGATCCCTTAACTTTCGTTACTAGGGTTGTCAATACTCGTATCCAAACCGTACGTGATAGTTTCCCATCATACGGCTTTCCATATATATTAACTAGTCATAGTTTATTACTTATTTATATACTTATCTATTATAATTTTTGGTATAACCAAGTTACCATTATGATATTTCATGTGACATACACGACAAAGAGGTATTTGTTTCCTTTTCCTTTTGGCCATTAGATAATCTAATGTTCCCATTTTTGGTTTTAGGTCCTTCATCATACGTATATGATGCATTTCAACTTTAGTCTTGCTATCACATATTGCACATTTGTAACCAATAATACGTACATCTGATATATCATTAGAATATAACCCAGGAATATAAGTATCCGAAGGTATACCTTTGAAATCTCAAATATTACTTTTGTAATCAGGTTTATGCATTTGTGCACGAATAATTGGTTTATTATTCTTATCTCTAACCTTATCATTTGTAATAGTAATAAAAGGACCAAACTTTTTATAAACTTTAGCTCTTGTAACAAGGTTATATTTATGACACAGAGTTCTAAGAACCACATCTCTTAATATATAGAAGACTAAACTAGTTAATTTTCCCTTATTATAAGCAAATGAATAATAGTTGATATAACCTCTAATAATACTATTAGCTAAATAAACAATTTTTTCTGGTCTTAGGGTTACTCACGAAATACGAGATCTACCAGTTAAAACACCTTTATGATTTCATAAAAAACCAGTTTGACCTAATTTTCTTTTAATTCTCTCTAAAGGGGCAGTTAAAACTAAAAACCCTGAATTACGTTGTTTGTATTTACCATGAAGACTATATGTAATTACCTTAGAGTGTTGAATATTAACACCTAAGAATAATACTTTTTGAGTATATGAGTTAGTTATCTTAGTTTTTTCATCAGAAATATTAAGATTTAATTCAGATAAGCAAAAATCTTTAACTTTAGCTATAATTTCTTTAGCTTCAGTATAAGAACCATTAATAGCTATAATTCAATCATCAGCATATCTTACATACATTAGTTTACGTGTAGTAGCGTCTTTCTTAGTTTTCTGTGTTGATCTTAATATTACACTAAGTTTTCTCAGAACTTTAGAATCTTCACCTTTTTTACGTGCTTTATGTAGTTCATATTGCTTAGATCTATATTCACTATTATAAGGTGTATTTCTTATAGGTATAGTAAATTCTTTAGCTAAATTTTCAATATAAATATCTAATTCATGAAGAAATATATTCGCTAGAATAGGACTGATAATAGATCCTTGAGGCGTACCAATGATATCCGATTTACGAGTATATTGATACATATAACCAGCATTTAAGGCTTTACGTATCAACTCAATAAATCTTTGATCCTTAATTTTCTTACTAAGGAGTTTAATTAGTACATCATGAGATATAGAATCAAAACAAGCTTTTATATCACCTTCAATTCATCAAGTACAACCTTTAAAGGTCGTAAATATCTGTCTTAAAGCAGAATGACAGCTACGTTTTGGTCTAAACCCATGAGAAGAATTAAGGAATAATGGCTCATAAATTGCTTCAAGAACCATTCTCATTACTTCTTGAACTAATTTATCATTAGGATCTCCTAAAGTTAAGGGTCTTTTACCTCCATTAGCTTTAGGTATCTCAATACGTCTTCCAGGTTTAAATTGAAAAACATTAGTTCTTAATTTATCTATAATTTTATCTAGTCTATCTTCAGAAATACCATCTAAAGTATCTGGATTTATTCCAGGAGTCATCATACCAGGGTTAGATTTTAATTTATCATAAGCTATTCTATATAAATCTTTATTTAATATAAATGAATTATATAAATCACGATCTATAATAGAGTCACTATAATTTTTAGATCTTAAACTAAGGCTTTCTAGTTTTTTTAATACCTTTAATGTCGTTCCAGAACTGGTACTAAAATTCCTAGAAGTAATATATACTGGTTTCCTTCATAGAGAATATGAAATATTATCTACTAATATGAAACCTCCGTCCGCATAGGAATTACTCCCCTTAGCGAATCCCGTAGTTCTACTTTTGTATCAGATTGGGTTTTTAGGTTCGTAACTCATTACTTTGACAGTACTATTGGTACCATTGTTTCTAAAGATCGACTTGCTAATTCCTTCAACGCCTAAATTAGCATCTTTAGAAGATATCCCATTTATAGCAAGATATCCATCTTTATTAGAGTGACTTAGTAATTTACGTTTGGGTAGTATAACTCTAACCATGAACCCTTCAACTAAGCTTTGAAAAATACCTATATTAATCTTTCTTCAGCCTTTTTCCTTACATGCTTTGTTCAGCAATGATTTTCATCAATTACTTAAGTAAGGTGTTGGATGTATATTGTCGAAATACATGTTACTCTGAAGTAACTGTACAAAAGCAGCGCAACGGCGCACTTTGAAGATAAAGTAAGGGTGCATTGGTAAACGATCGACATTACCAGTAATACCTAGAGGGTTAGATGAACCATGTACGTGTAGAGCCATTAAGTGCATACAAACAAGTGCAGCAAGAATGAATGGAAGAAGGAAGTGTAAGGCGAAGAAACGTTGAATTGTTGGGTTGCTTACTGAGCAAATGTTGGTAATTTTATATATTTATATACATATATTATTATTACACGCAATATATTAAAATATTGTTCGGACTATATCATAATTTATTTTATCCTAGCCGCAGCTTCAGGCCCCACCCCTCAACCTCCACCCCACAGCTTTTTTAGCTGGGGGGTAGATCAGAGTTGAGGGGTGGGGGGGGGCGAGTTCGGCGGCCTGGAGGTTTGTAAGTAGATAAAGGTTAATCTAAATTAATATTGATCAGGTATCTTTATTTTATCTGCATATCTCGGTATTGTTCTTAATTCTTTTAAAAATAATATAAATTGTAATTTTTTATATCCTATTAATTTTACGGGATTTTTATTAATTAAATGAATTATATTTTCTATATTTGTTATTTTAGAAGTTTTTATTACAGAACTATTAGTTTTTTTGTTAAGATATACCCCTGCAGATATATTAAAATATAATTTAATAGCTTGAATAATCTCAGACCCATTCGTTTGAGTTACCTCAAATGAAGCGGATTTAGAATTATCTTCAACCGGTTTATAAATACAAAACGCACCTTCTGCTTCTATAAATCCTATTAATCAATATTTAAAATATATTGTATTTAATATATCGTCAACAGTATACAGAGGCTTTGTTGGACGAGTGTATTTAGGTAAATTAGCACTATGTATAACATCTTTTAATAATAATTCTCTAAATCTTATATAATCGTATTGTTTATTAGTTAACATAGGATATTTATCAAATATAGGTAATATTATCTCTTTTAGATGAGCTTTATTCCGAATATTTAATCTAGATAATTCTATTTTTAATCCTTTAGGAGTAATTCTTTCTCTAGTTGAGATAATACCTACACCTAATTTTTCTTTTATTTTATATAATAATTGAATATCCCGAGAATTTAATTCAATACCTAATTCATATAATAAATATTTCCCTTTTTTAGTAACTGTAATTCAACCATCTCCTTCGATTAAACCTACAAGATAAGGATAAAATAAATCTTCTGCGTTAAGTCTCTGAGTAGCTTTGTTACTTAATTTACATTTTAGTAATTTAACCACGGCTGATTGTCCCCAAGTCATTGTAATTTTTACTATATTGAAAATTATTAGAATATAGTATACAATTCCAAATAATAAAAGATTTATTATTATATACACTTCTCAAGAGTTATCTCTGAAAAGTGTAATAGAGTATTTTCCAGCATAAAGCAGAATTTTTAATATAATATTTATCATATTATATGGGTCCTCATTATTTAACCCACCTCAAATAAATGGAACAATATCATTCCCTACAAATGGTATAGCACTTAATAAATTAGTAATAACTGTAGCCAAGATAATAATATAATTTATAAGAGTTAAACTCAGTTTAATAAACTTGTTATAATAAATTATACCCTGTACTTATTATAAACCTTAGTCCCGCCCCGGCGTATGCCGGGGCGGGTGTAAGATTATACTGCCCCCCCCCCTCCTCAGTATAACCCCGTCCCGATAGGGCTGGGGGTGAGGAGGGGGGGGGGGGAATTAATAAGCCTTGTGAAGTCATATACAACTTATTATCTTCGAGTGCACATTAAACACCTTTTCAGGTATCCATAATTGAACCACTCTGTCGGGATAATTTAACTTACCCATGGTCTTATTACATAACACATAACTTTGACCTATTTTCAATTATGTAGCATATATAATAATATAAATTTCTTGTTAAAAATTACATATATATTAAATAAAAAGAGCCCCGCCCCGGTACTTATGACCCCCGGCTATGCCGGGGGGATAGTACTGGGGCGGGGGACCTATTTTTACATATACTATATTCCTCTCTATTATTATCTCTTATACTCCTATCTTATATTTCATACTTAATATTACATATGGTTTTACTATTTCTTCTAATAATGATATAGATTCAACTAATATATATATTTCATATTGTGGTTTTTGATTATTACCTGTTAATTGAATAATAGCATTAAGAGAATATTTATCTTTTAAAATATTAATTAATAATAAATTATCATTATAAGTAAAAGAATTAGTAGATAATTTTAAACCTTTAGATGTTTTAATAGCATCATTCATAATTCAAATAGCTAAAGCGAAGGGGGAAAGATAAGTAGATATATCATGAGGTATATGTTTTACTCCAAGACCCGCCCCGCAGCAATGCTGCGGGGCGGGGCTAGAATTATACCATTTATAATATATCTCATTAAATTCATTTTTCCTTCAAGTATAGAATTTCATTACCTTTTTTACTTTCCCTTTAGCTCCTAATCTAGTACTAAATTTAGGTATGTTAGTTTTACAATATCCTAAATTAGCTATTAAACTATGAAAATATAATAAATAATCAGAATGTATATTTTCTTGATAAAAGGAAATACGAGTACCTCTTTTATTAATATCAGCTTCAGCATTACCAAGTAAAGAACCATAAATAATATAAAGAATATCTTTATTTAAAGGTATTAGACTTGAATTATGTTTTCTAAATTCTTCCCCCGCAGCAGAGCTGCGGGGTGTAGAGATTATAGGATATTTATTAATTTTATTCTTCTTATTAAATAAATTATAATAGGAGTATAATAGTGTAATAATACATAAAAATATTTGAGGCAAAATATTACCTCAATGACTCATCTGGCCGTAAACTAAACAGTACTCCATCTAAACAGTATATAAATTAAATAAATTAATTGAAAAAGATGAAAAACTTCGACTGAGCATTAAATATCATTACAGATATCTACTAGTGAACCAGTCTGTAGCGACTTTACATAAAGCCGACGATCTTTTAATAAATACTTTCACTCCCGCCCCGCTGCAATGCAGCGGGGTGGGGAGGAGATTTAGTAAATATTCTTTAATCGTTTTCACTAGTATAGCCTTAGATGAATATACATCTATATAGGATATTACCTATAAATTCCTTACTCCGCCCGGCTGCAATGCAGCCGGGCTAAAGTTATATAACATTTCTTATGTAAGTTATTATTATAACTCATCTATTAAAGGATACATTTATCTAATTTAATAAATATTACACCCGCCGCTGCAGGGCAGCGGCGGGCTCCAGTTAGACCGAAAGGATAGACTATCATATTTATTTACTTTTCCTTATATATATCTTAACATAATTATTCTCTCTATTCATTTTTGCTTTTAATTTATTACTTTTATTTACTAATTCTCTTATAGTATTATTTGAATTTATATCTAATTGATTTAAATATGGTATGAACTCTAAAGGAACATATATATAACCTTTAGTTAAACTTATTTTAATAGTTTTTATACTACAACATAAATAATTAGAAGTATTAAATATAGTTTTAAAATGACATAAGGGAGAATTATCATTAGGAGTAATATAAAGAGATACATTATCTAAATCCCTACGCCGCCCCTGCTTAGCAGGGGGCGGCAGGAGTATTACGATAAGAATATGATTTAGGGCTACTGTTAATAATAGAACCCATGAATGCAATAGCCATAGTTAGAATAAAGATAATTACACCGATAACTCATAACATAACACGAGGGCTACGATAGCTACCATAGTAAAGAGCTTTACCGATATGTAGATACATACAAATGAAGAAGAAACTAGCTCCATTAGCATGAATATAACGAATTAATCAACCAGCATTAACATCTCTCATAATGTGCTCGACAGAGTCGAAAGCTAATTCGATATTAGATGAATAATGCATAGCTAAAAATACACCACTAGCAATTTGTATAACTAGACAAAGACCTAGAAGTGAACCTACGTTTCATCAATATGATATACTACTAGGTTGAGGGCTATCAATTAGATAGCTATTAACAAGTGATAAATAAGTATTACTTTTTCTTAAAGGCATAAATAAAAATTTTAATAAAAATACAATATAAATATAAGAATAGGGATCACTCTTTACCCCCCTTCCCCAACATAATTACATATTGTAATGTGGTTGGGAGAAGGGGGGAATGGAGTTATATGATCTTACTACCTTTGTTTAATAACGGAATTAATTCCTCTATATAATATAACGGGTGTGACGTGATTCGAACACGTGGGCTTATCACCTTGGTAGCTCAAATACCATGCCTTAAACCACTCAGCCACACACCCTTACCTAACACTGCTCCCAGCTAAACAGGAGGTATAATTAAAGTTATAAGATATATAAATTATTTAATTAAGTATAGGGGTTAATAAATATTAAGAATAAGATAGAGATAAAGGACTAAAATTCAGCCCGGCAGTATAGCAGTATACTAAAATAGTATAGGCTATACTGCCGGGTGTGACACTAACCATATATATGATTTAGAACTATTTAATATATATATAAGTAATAGTAAATAAGAATATATGTATAAACAATTTATATATGATGTAAATATACACCGCCCGGCAGCATTGCTGCCGGGCGGGTGAGCTATTCTTTATACCGGGACTGAAGAATCCTTTAATAATTATAATAAAATAATATATATATATAAGGATAATAGTAAGGAATATAAGAGAGGAGAAAGTAGATAAGGTTAAACCAAGACCGGCCGTGGAGGCAGTATATAGCATATATACGTCCTCCACGGCTTCCCCCCTCCCTCCTCTGTTTAACCCCCGTCCCGATAGGGCTGGGGGAAAGAGGAGGGAGGGGGCCGGGTGTGATACTTATAATCTTCTCTTTATTACCACACTTAATTTATTTAATACTAATATTTATTATTATCATATAAATATAATTATGTACTAATATATATATAGTATATTCATCTATATAGATATAGTAAAGGAATAAATAGAGGATATAGTAGGATATAAAAATAGAGGACGAAGGAATTAAAGAGTGGAAAATCTATTCCCGGCCGTGGAGAACGTATATCTTCTATATACTGCCTCCACGGCTTCCCCCTCCCTCCTCTGTTTAACCCCCGTCCCGATAGGGCTGGGGGAAGAGGAGGGAGGGGGCCGGGTGTGATACTTCATGATATTATATTTCTAACCCCCTTATTATTTACTTCTTTATTTAGTAATATCTATATTCTCATGATTAATCTTAATTACTATAACTAAAGATGTATATATATTAATATATTCCTATATAGATAAAAAGATACATTTAAGAATAAGCTATAAATATGAGGAGATACAAATGAAAAGAAATACACCATATGTGTAATCTAATCCCGGCCGTGGAGATAGTATATAGCATATATACGTCCTCCACGGCTTCCCCCCTCCCTCCTCTGTTTAACCCCCGTCCCGATAGGGCTGGGGGAAAGAGGAGGGAGGGGGCCGGGTGTGATACTTATAATATAGTCTTTATTACCCTCTCTTAATTCTTTTATACTTTTCTTTATTAATATCTTATTATATCATAAATATAATTCTGTACTAATATATATAGATAATATATACATAAATCTAACGATAATAAAGGGGAGGAATATAAGTTATAGTAAGAAATAAAAATAGAGGACGAGGAAGTTAAAGAGGGGAAATTTATACCCGGCCGTGGAGGTAGTATATGCTTTATATACGCTCTCCACGGCTTCCCCCCTCCCTCCTCTGTTTAACCCCCGTCCCGATAGGGCTGGGGGAAGAGGAGGGAGGGGGCCGGGTGTGGGTCTTTATAATATTTATTATCTCTTTATTATTTACTTCTTTTAGTTTAATCTCTATATACTTAATATTAATTACTACAACTAATAATCTTTATAATTAGATCCTTATATAATTAAGTATAAGTATTTAAGAATATCTAATCCATAATTATCAGAGGATATAAAGGGATAGAAACGAGAGATGTGTATAAACAATGCCCGGCCGTGGAGATAGTATATAGTATATATACGTCCTCCACGGCCGGTCTATGGTTTACCTTATTGATTCTTTTCTTTATATTCTTTATGTCTCCTACTTTCTTATAAATCTCTTATATCTAGATATCAGATAAATAATAATATTATAATACTTAACCTAGGCCGCCGCAGCGATGCTGCGGCGGCCGGGATCTAAGATTCATCGTCTTTCTCTTATCCTTAGGTGGCAGTATGTACAGTATTGTAAAATACTACTTGTAGTATAAAATTTTATATATTTTTTTTTTATGTCAATTATTAGTGGAATTAGTAGTCTACTTGCTATAGGTCTTCTTAGTCCTGTTCAAAGTATTGTAGCTATGATTGCTTTATTTGTTAGTACAGCTCTATCCCTATATAATTCAGGTTATGTTTTAATGGGTATCCTTTACGTTCTTGTTTATGTAGGAGCTATTGCTATACTATTCTTATTCATTTTATCTTTATTAGATATTGAATATACGCATACTCCAGGTATGCATCCTTTAATTATTACTATATTAGTAATTTGTTTATTACCTTTAGATTTAGGTAATACTGATTTATCTATAGGAATAATCGAAACACCTTATTCAGTTTATAATGAATTACATACTATAGGTATCTTATTATATACTGAATATGCAATACCAATGATCGTTATTGCAGTAGTCTTAGTACTATCAATTATAGGGGCTATAGCGATTGCGAAATAAATGTTACAATTTGTTGAACTATTGATACTGTTTGTTAGTGCTCTGCTTGCAGTCGCCTTCCTTACGGTAGGAGAACGGAAGGTACTTGCTTATATGCAGCGTAGAACCGGCCCGAACGCTGTAGGATACTACGGGGTACTCATGGCTATCGCAGATGCAGCTAAATTGTTATTAAAGGAGATCATAGTTCCTACTCGTGCTGATAGTTTAATTTTATTTATTAGCCCTATGATTGCTTTAGTATCAGCTTTACTTTGTTGATGTGTTATTCCTTTTGCTCCGGGTGTAGCTATTACTGATCATAGCTATGGTTTAATCTTAACCTTAGCTATATCTAGTGTAGGTGTATTTGGTTCTTTACTTGCTGGTTGATCAGCTAATAGTAAATATTCTTTATTAGGTAGTATTAGATCTACAGCTCAATTAATTAGTTATGAACTAGTATTAACTACTATCGTTCTTTTATGTATTTTAATTGCTGGTACAATGAATTTAAGTAAATATGTTGAATTACAAGAAGGTATATGATATGGAGTACCTTTATTCCCTTTATTATTAATATGATTTATTGGTTGTGTTGCTGAATGTGCACGTCCACCATTTGATAATGTTGAGGCTGAATCAGAGTTAGTTTCAGGTCATATGACAGAGTATTCATCATCGATATTTGTTTTATTCTTCTTAGCAGAATATTCATCTATATTATTCTTATCTACATTAACAGCAGTATTATTTGTAGGAGGAGGAACAGGAGTTATATTAGGATTAAAAGCTAATTTCTTTGCATTCTCTTATATATGAGTGCGTGCTACATTACCTCGGGTACGTTATGATAGATTAATTCATTTATGTTGATTAGTCTTCCTACCCCTGCTCTTTGGAGCTGCAGTATGTATCCCAACACTACTTTATGCATTAGATAGTATAAATGTATAACTATTCAACAAAAACAAGGATACGGAAAGATTATAGCCCCGGCTGTAGAGCCTATAACTATAGGCCTTACAGCCGGGGTATGAATATAATATGTTAGATTGATATTATTATAATCCATAAGATATCGATCCCCCCCTCCCCTCCTCAGATAAACCTCGTCTCTCAAGAAATTGAGAGTATGAGGTTGAGGAGGGGAGGGGGGGGATAGGTAAGGGCCATCCTATAGTTCAATGGTAGAACACTATACTTCTAATGTAATTATTTAGGTTCGAGTCCTAATGGGATGTTAAATAATAATAATAATAAACTGTTCGATTAGTGGTAAATCCTGTATCTTACACGTACAAGCCGATGGTTCGAATCCATCACAGTTTATAATAAGGGTATAGCTCAGTAGGTAGAGCCCATGTCTTCAACACATGTAGCGGTAGTTCGAATCTACCTGCCCTTGTATTCCTAGAAATATATAATAAAGAATATAAAAGGAAGGTATATAGCCTATATAGCTTAACGGTAAAGCGATCGCTTGAAGCGCGGTTTATACGGGTTCAAGTCCCATTGTAGGCAAAAATAGAATGAGTGGATAACCTATGACCCCGGCCCCAGAGGGGCCGGGGTCTGATTTATCCTAACCTCTTCTCCTCAGGGATGTCGTCTAATGGTTAAGACAGTAGCCTTTTAAGCTGTGTATGCAGGTTCGATTCCTGCCGTTCCTATTCTATTGCCAGTACTGGTGCTATTTTTATCTACTTTTTTATGACTAATAATATACGTGGTTATATTCAATTACATCCTTTCCATTTAGTAGGTCCTTCTCCTTGACCTATCTTTACTTCTTTCAGTTTAATGGATCTTGCCCTATCTTTAGGTTTCACTGCTCATGGTTATATCTCTAGTATGACTCCTATTATCTTAAGTATTCTTACTGTTCTTTATAGTATGACTTTATGATTTAAAGACGTTGTTGCTGAAGCAACTTATTTAGGTGATCATACTTTAGCTGTTAAAAGAGGTCTTAACCAAGGTTTCTTACTATTTGTTGTTAGTGAAATATTAATCTTTGCTTCTTTATTCTGAGCCTATTTACACTCAGCTATGAACCCTGCTGTTGAATTAGGTATGACTTGACCTCCAGCCGGTATCCCTGCTATCTCACCAGCTGAATTACCTTTACTTAATACTGTAGTTCTTTTAGCTTCTGGTGTTACTGTTACTTATGCTCACCATGCCTTAATTAATGGTCATCGTTCACATACTTTATATGGTTTTGTTTATACAACACTATTAATTGCTTTATTTGTCTTCTTCCAGTTCTTAGAGTATAAATATGCTGGATTTACATTAACAGATGGAGTATATGGATCAACATTCTATTCATTAACAGGACTTCATGGATTACATATGATAATGCTAACTATAATGTTAATAATTTGTACTTGACGGGTATATAATTATGATTTCACTAATACATCACATGTAGGAGCTGAGACAACTATTTTATATCTTCATGTACTTGATGTTATATGATTATTTATCTATATTATTGTATATTGATGAGGATCATAGGAAATATCTATTAAACCGATACAAAGTAAAAGACTCCGGCCCGGCAGCGATGCTGCCGGGCTATGAGATAGATAATTAGTAATAAACTTTAATATAATGTATATATTATTATATTAGATTAAAGTAATAGTGAATAATTAATATTAGGAATACCCATTACCCGGCAGCTGCGCTGCCGGGCTGAGGTTAGTTCATTTTAATTATTCTTCTAATTTATCATAAATACCCTTATCTAAATACCTTAAATTTATTATATTCATATTAATATTTCTATATATATAAAAAGTTATAAAATATATTAAATAGGAAGAATAAGTAATAAAGGGATTAGATGTAGCCCCGGCTCTAGAAGATATATGACTATATAGCGCTAGAGCCGGGGTGTAGTACTAATACTAATACCTATACTAGTACAAATACTTATACTAATACTTATATATTACTATATTAAATTTATAAATGTAATGAATTATTATTAATTTATAATAGAATTATATATTAGAGATATTATATATAAGGAATATAAAGTTATCATTAACCATATACCCCCGCCCTGCCAGCTCCCTCCCCCCTCTAATCCATACCCTTAATCGGGACGGATTTGATCGAGGGGGGAGGGAGCAGCAGGGCGGGTATGAAGTTAATAAATATGACATCTTTTATAATAAATGTATATCTATATATTATATAAATATATATTATATCTAAATAATTAAATAATGAGAATAAATAAATTATTAAGAATATATAGAGGCAATCATTAACCATACACCCGCGATTATAGCTATGTATAACATAGCTATTAATCGCGGGGCTACTATATACCCCTCTATCATACTCTTTAAGATTTTATATAGTATTACTTATCTAAGAATTATAATTTATCCTAATTAAAGATAAAGAATAACGAAATAGGAATAAGGAATAGAGTAAAGAATATAAGACAAGATTGCAGCCCGCGATATTGCCCTATAATGTATAGGGAAATATCGCGGGTAATAGGTTCATCAATCCCTAATTATCCCCTCATATTATTTTAATTTATATAAATATATTTAGATTAATTTTTAGAAATAATAGAATATAATATACTATACTAAATATAAGTATAAACAATATATGTAAAGATATAGTCCCGCGAGATAATCCTATATACAGATATAGGAGATCTCGCGGGGTGTGTATTTAACCTATATATATCCTGTTCTTTATATATAAGTATCAATTAAATTAGAATTAATAAAAAAAAAAAGTATATTAGAAAAATATAAAAATAGGAATAAGAAATCTAGATACCGTTAACCTTATACCCGGCCGTAGTATACGGCCGGTATGTAGGTATCCTATTATATTATTTTACTTCATTTATCTATAATTAACTTTATAATAAAAATAGATAATTATCTTAATAATAGATATATATAATGAACTTAATAATAGAGATATATAATAGTAAAGAATAATAAATATAGGGGTATACTCTGAACCGGGCCCCCCGGAGGGGGGCCCTGGTATAGATAGCCGGTATAAAAGTAATCTATTATAATTATACTTATATCTTATTACATATATATTTAAATAGAATAAGAGATAATTTATATAGGAGGAAAAGATAAGGGTAATATAAAGAGTATAAATAGAGAATAATGAAGAAATATAGGGGTATTGGAGAGTCTATTACCCCGCGATATTCCCTATATATTATATAGGGTTATATCGCGGGTCAGGATTATTCGAGTACTCTAATTCTATATACACTTTATCTTATTAATCCTTTATATCTTCTATATATACTTTATTATATAAACTTATTATATATCTTTTTATAAAGAATTTAAATAAGTGATATAATTATAAGAGTATTTTATATAAGGTTAATCATATACCCCGCCCTGCCAGCTCCCTCCCCCCTCTAATCCATACCCTTAATCGGGACGGATTTGATCGAGGGGGGAGGGAGCAGCAGGGCGGGTATGAAGTTAATAAATCTGTAATCTTTTATAATATATGTATAAAATTAATATCTATATAAATATTGATAATATATATATTCTAAAATAGAGATAATAAATAAATTATTAAATAAATATAGAGGCAAACATTAACCATACACCCCGCGACTATAGCTATGTTATACATAGCTATTAGTCGCGGGGCTATACTTGATCCTTTATATATACAATTTCTTATATCTACTATTTATATACTCTTTTAATACTATATATTCCTTATAATAAATTTATATTAATTAAGAAATAATAATAAATAAATGAAAAATATAGAGGTATAAATAAAGAAATAGGATAATTAGATAATGTATAATAACATGGAGAATATAACATATAAAGGGAAGATCTATACCCGGCCTAATCTCTTTTCCTCCTCCACTAAAAACCCGTTCCTCAAGGACTTGAGGATATGGGTGTGGAGGAGGAAAAGAGTGTATACGGCCGGGGTTAAGATGTTCCCATATAATATACTTTACTCCATATATCTCCTAATAATTTTAGTATATATTTAATAATATAGAGATATATAAATAAGAAATTAGAATATAATAATTAGAATATATAAGATAAAAGAATAATAGAGGAAAAAAGAATGATATGACTGATAAACTGGGACCCGGCCGTATGACCCATATGAGTATATAGGGCATACGGCCGGGTTAAAAGGTTAACAAAGATTATAATATGTACAATATAATATATAATTACATTAATTGCATTAATAATAAAGATATATTTATAATATATATAATTAAATAGAGAATAAAGGTATAAGATGTAGAATAGGTATAATTAAATAGATAATAGGGGTATATGGAGAAGAATTAAGTAAATAAGGGTAAGATCAATACCCGGCCGTCTAGCCAGGCCCCCCCCCTCAGTTCTACTGAGGGGGGGAGTCCGGGTCTCTCTCTCTCTCCTCTATTAAAAACCCGCTCCTCATAATATTGAGGAGATGGGTGTAGAGGAGAGAGAGAGGGACCTATATGCATATATAGGTATTGACGGCCGGGATAAAGGGTTAACAAGTATAGTAATATATATATGATTTTAATATAATTAACATAATAAAATATAAAGAATAAAGATAATAATCTAAAATAGAGGATAAGAAAATAAGGTAAATAAGGCATATAATGGGAAGCTCTAGACCCGGCCGTATACGACGGCCGGGATAAAGGGTTAACAAATAGGGTTATACTTACAATATATTAGATATTTACATTAATAACTTATTAATCTATAATAAAGAGATATATATATAATATAGATAATAAAATATAGGATAAGGGTATATAATATAGAATTTAATATATAAGGTATAATCTAGACCCGGCCGTCTAAGCCTATATGCAATATAGGTATTGACGGCCGGGATAAAGATAGCCAAGAACCATAATATTTACAATATAATAATATATACAATATAATAATGTGATAAGGTTAATAAGATATATATAAAGAATAAAGAAAATTAAATAGGGAGAATAAGAGGTCTAATTAAGTAAATAAGGGGTAGATCAAGACCCGGCCGTATAAGCCTATATGAAATATAGGTCTTTACGGCCGGGATGAGAGTTAATAAAAAGTAGTAAAGTTATATAAAATAGAAAAATAAAAACTAAAAAAAGAGAATATGTAATAAAGATAGAAATAATTTTTATATAAACAGAGATATATTTATGACTATAGCTATACCTATATTGCGGGATCAAACAGAATAAATATTAAAACAAGTAAAAATTCTTCCGTGTAATTAGTAAGTCCCCCCCTCTCTCCTCTACACCCATCTCCTCTTTGAGGAGCGGGTTTTTAATAGAGGAGAGAGGGGGAGACCTGGACTCCCCCCCCTCAGTAAAACTGAGGGGGGGGGCCTAGTTAAAGATAAAAATTTAAAATAATTAACACGAAAGAATTTTAGGGATAAATAAATAGGATAGAAAAATTTTAAATTAATTATTTTCTAAAACTTTTGAAAATTTTCCTGGCGAAAATATATGTAAAATTATAAAAAAGACAAAATTTTTCCAAAAATTTTCTTCGCCAAAAATATTTTTTTTTATCCTATTAGGTTCATTTCATTCTTAATCTCCCACCCATACCCTTCCCCTTACACCCATTCCTTAAATAAATTAAGGAATGTGTGAACCTTGTTCCCCCGCCCGTCAACTAAGTTGACGGGCGGGGGGTTGGGGGAAGGGTGTTGGGTGTGTCTTTTTCTTATCTTAACCTCTTGCTTTGGTGACCACAAAACTCGTTTTACGGGTTTTATGGTCCCCACAATTATTTGAATTACTTTATACTTATTAACTTGTTTATTATAATCTATAAATTTATACTTCCCTCACTTCGTTTCGGGAGGAATATAATAAATCTTAGACTTAAGTAAACCCTTTTTCTATATCTCCTGGATATTAAAGATATGATACACCTATTTCTCCCCTCACTGCGTTCGGGTATAGATAAAAAAAAATATTATTCTTAAGTATAGATTATCTTTTTCTTTCAAATGTTATATATATGGTAAAACTGGCAACCACCCTCACTACGTTCGCTCCCCCCCTCCTCTACGCCCACCCCTCTGCAGAATTCCTTGATTCACTAATATATTTTAAGAGGGGTGGGAAGTTAGTAGAGGAGGAGGGGAGTTCGGGGGTAATAAGATATTGACTTTAAAATTAAGTATAAATTATATATATCATTCCGGGATATAAATAAAAGGATAAATTAGTCTCCCCCCTCATTACATTCGGGGGGTAAAGATTATGTTTAGACCTTTACCCGGCAGGATACCCGGGGCCCGGCGGGCCCCGGGCTTACCAGCCGGGAGATCTTATATTCTTCTATATAATATCTAAATAATCAATTCTATATTCTTTTTTATTAATTTAATTAGGATATAATATGACATAATTCTAAAGATATTAACTATTTAATATACTCTATTATTATTTTTAATTTTATTTTATAATTTATTTCTATAGCCATAAATTATGGTATAATATGTTAAATGTATCCCCCGCGACAAACCTATATAATGTATATATGGTTTAGTCGCGGGGACTGAGGCTTATTAGTCAATTAACTCTTATTTCTTAATATAATATTTTTTTATATTTATTATCATAAGAATCCTTTTATTAATATATATATAGTCCTTAATTCTAATATAATATATAAAGATAATAATAATTTCTTTAATAGACTATAAAGATATACACCCCGCGATTAACCATATAAAATATATATGGTTTAATCGCGGGTCTGAGACTTCTAATACTATTTATCTCTTACTACTTTATATTCTATTTCTCTTTAGTTCCTTAATTCTATATTAATTATACTCTAAATTAATTATTTTATATATAATAATACTTTATATAATGTATTTAAAACACTATATAGTATATAAATAATACAAAGTATAAAGATCTACACCCCGCGATTAGACCCTATAATATTATAGGGCTTAATCGCGGGTTATGAGGCTTATAACAATGTCTTATCCTTCCTCTATATTATTATTTATTCTTTTTATATCATAATTCATTTCTAAAGATTCATATATTATAATAATTTCTTTAATATATATTAAGAGTTTAAATTAATATATTGTATATAATTTTCATATATAATAAAGATCTACACCCCGCGATTAACCATATAAAATATATATGGTTTAATCGCGGGTCATGAGTCTTATCCTTTTCTCTTGTTCTTGTTGAATAGTTTATCTTTGTATTAATATTGGTAACTCATTATATGTATGATAATGTGCTGGTTTATCTAATATTAATTCTAAATCTGATTCACGTACACTACGAGTATTATTTGACTCTAAATAATCTGGTGTTACAGGTAATTCTCCTGCCTCATTCTCTCCATTAGATAATTGAACTAATACACTGTATAATCCAACTATAACAGAAAGAACTGACATTACACTACCTCATGAACTAACTACGTTTCAACCTAAGAATGCATCTGGATATAATGGTATACGACGTGGCATACCATTTAATCCTAAGAAATGCATTGGTAGGAAGATAACATTAACTGATATAAATAATAATCAGAAATGTATTTCTCCTATTACACGGTTATAATTTAAACCGAACATAGCGTATCCTCAGTAGTAATAACCTGCGATTAAGCTAAATAAAGCTCCCATTGATAGAACGTAATGGAAATGCATTCGATTTATATCGAATTGGACTATAAATTCATCTTTTTAATAAATAAAAATATATATCTAAATAAATATTATAATATATTAATAGATGATTGACGTTTAGTCTCTGAGAATCCCTCTGGACGCCGCCCCCGCAGAGCGGGGGGCGGCAAGGTTTTCTGCTGATTGTATATTTGAGTAATTTTACTACTGGTTATCTATTATTGTTACTAATCTATCTCAGTAAATAAATACCATAAAATATAAGTCCCAGCATATAGTCAATTATTCTTGAAAAATCTTTCAAAAGGCCAAAATTTGATACTGTTTAACCGACAACATAATAAGTGAAACTAAATAAAGGTACACGTGTAAAACCTATACCCCCGCAGCAAAGCTGCGGGGGAGTTGTATACCTTTTCATTCAAGTTTGGACTATATCTTTAATAATATATATATAATTAATATATATTACCACATAACGTTTAGTCTCTACATAATATTTAATAACTAATCTTATATCCCCCGGCAGGCCTGCCTGCCGGGGGTGGATTCTATTAAATACGTACACGGTATTAATAAATATATCTGTTGTATGATAGCATTCAAATATCAATATATTTACCTTCACCGTTAGCGGGCCCCCCCCCTGCAGATAATCTGCAGGGGGGGGGCCTACCGAGATATATAATAAATCTCTTTGAAATGTGACATCAAAACACCTTATAACTAATAAAATATAAAGTAATAATAAAAGTAATAAGATACAGGGAATGTAGCCCGGCCGTTACCAATCCCCCGAAGGGGGGATTAGGTTATACGGCCGGGCCCAGACCCCCTCCACTCCTCATATTCTTTACCTCTTTTCCCTAATAATGGATTATTCTTAATATGCTTATCTATCTTCTCTTTATCTATTTTCTTTAATATAATCTTATACTCCTCTTCTTTCTTAATTATTTTATAACTAAGATTAAAATATTTTATTATAGAATTAATTATATATTTATCCTTATGTTCTATAATTAATTGATATTTATTATTATTATCTATAAATTTACCTCTACCTTCAATAAATCCAGATAATCAAGGAGAATAATATAAAGGAAGAATAAAATTATTATTAAATAATTGTATAATATTATTTTGATATAAATATTTATTAGATAATAAAGTATTAAATTCTTCACGCCGCTGCTGCCCCAACCCCCAGCTCCGCTGGGGGTTGGGGTGCGAAGCAGCGGCAGGACTTTGTTTACCATATACTATTGATTTAGCTAAATTATATTGACATATTTTTGATGATGTTAATAATGGATATTTACTAAATAATAATAATACTTTTTTTATATCTGTTCTACTAGAACAAGTTCAAATTATATAATTTTTATTAAATGATTTCTTACCACCAAGATGAGAAATAATAGAATCAATTAAGATTTCATTATTAATATAATTATTTAGTTTAAGTAATAAACGAATTCTAAATTTAGTATTAGAAATAAGATCAAGAATAAAGGAACCATTAGAGTCAAATAAACCGACAAAGAAGGGTAGGATGTAGGGGTCTCCGGCCGCCGCAGCGATGCTGCGGCGGCTGGATGTTTGACCCGCCCCAGTATTCAACCTCTGCTTTGCCCCCCAACCCCCAGCAAAGCTGGCGGGTTGGGGGAACGTGGAAATAATACTGGGGCGGTCGCTATTGTACCAAATTATTATCATAATTATTACTATATTTTTATAAGTATCATGGAATGCTACATCAATTGAAGCATTACTTAGCATAACACCTGTTACATAAAATTTAATTTATTGGACTATATCTTCTCATTACTAAAACTTATTTAGAAAATGAGGATCACGTGTAGTCTCTGAGGAATCTACTAAAATATATTAATATATTAATTGGTTTCCTGCTGATTGTTTTCCCCCCCCCCTCCCTCCTCACTGTATCCCCGTCCCTCAGGTAAAACTGAGGGCTGGGGGTGAGGAGGGAGGGGGGGAAATAATACAATGTAACTAACTATAGGCCCGCCCACGAAGTGGGCGGGCTGAGAGTAGTATTATTATAAAAAGTTTCCAGCATATAGTGATCTTTAATGAGAGCTAACTTATAATTTAACCCTCCAATAGTGAATAAGAATAGGAATCCTAATGCAAATAACATAGGTACACCTAAACGTAATTCACCACCATATAAAGTTGCTAATCAACTAAATATTTTAATTCCTGTAGGTACAGCAATAACCATAGTAGCTGAAGTAAAGTAGGCACGACTATCAATGTCAAGCCCTACAATATACATGTGGTGCTCTTTGATAAAGTTATTTTAAATTAATTAATAGGAATTATTAGAGAGAAGAAAGAAAATAAAGTGTCTATTTTTTTGAATCTCCAGCCCGGCTGCTATGCAGCCGGGCCTAATATTGTCCTCCTATCTAAATCTAACTTATTGGACTATATCTTTATCTATATTTATAATTAAGTATTATAATTAGATAATCCACATATAGTCTCTGAGGTATTATAATAATATTACCTGCTGATTGAGTATAAGAAGTGGGATTGTTACTCGGCCCGCCCAGTACCTCAATACCTATTGGTATCTCTGGTACTGGGCGGGGGTATGAGTTCTCACCTCCTTTTAACCTTTCCAGCATATAGTGGATTTTTTCTTTTTATATTTCTATAATAAGGAAGCCATTCTATTAACTTCATACTAGGAATCCTAGTAATCCAATACTTCCTATGGCATAAATCATACCAACATGTCCAAAAATTTCTTTTTTAGAATATGTTGATATAACGTGTGAAATTATACCAAAACCAGGTATAATTAAAATGTATCATAAATCTTAATATATCTTATAAAGTATAAAATATATATCAGAATATAGTATTCTGCAAAAGTTTGATTATATTTTGACGGGACTATATCTTATTTTAAACTCTACACCCGCCGCGTTCCCCCACCCCTCAACTCTGATCTACCCCCAGCAAAGCTGTGGGGTGGACGTTGAGGGGTGGGGGGCCAAGAGCAGCGGCGGGGATCTATTTTACCTAAGATTAATATTTTTCTACCCTTTATTAATAATTAATATTCTTTTATAATATATAAATAAGAAATTACTAATATATAAGGATTATATAAACATATAAAATCTCAGCCCGCCCTCGTGTACGAGGGCGGGTGTAGGATTAGATAAATAGAGTCTAAAACTATCACGTGTAGTCTCTGAGGATCTTTTATTCTGCCGCCACAGCAATGTTGCGACGCTTAGATTCGATAAAATTCCCTGCTGATTGACTCATATATATAAATTTGTTACTAATTATTTTTATATATAGTCTTTATATATTTTATAGTTCGTTCCAGCATATAGTGATATTAAGAGGCATACTTTTACCTCTGGATGCAATAGATAATAAATCTAATTGGACTATGTCTTTATCCAAACATCTAATATAATAGGAACAATACTTACCCGCCCTGCAGATAAACTGCAGGGCGGGGGTATTTTGAGTGGATATTTCGCGTGTAGTCTCTGAGATACCTACTAAGTAATTCCCCCGCCACGGTTATACCGTGGCGGGTAGATTTTCTAAAATTACCTTTGGTTATCTGCAAATTACATTATTTTATAATACATTACCTCCCGCCTCGGCATTGCCGAGGCGGGTAGGGGATTATAAATTAGATATATTTTATACCCTGCTCTTTGCATATAGCGAAATAATTTATCTCTATTTTTATAGAAATACGGCCAATAATTTAACCAAAGAATCCTAATCTAAATATAAATAACTATAAAATTTTATATAGTTAACATCTTCTTTTAACTCTGTCTCCCCCCTCCCTCCTCAGTAAACCCCGTCCCTCTGGTTCTACTGAGGGCTGGGGTGAGGAGGGAGGGGGGAGTAAGATGTATATCTCATAATAAATATGACCTATTGTAACTGAGCCCCGCCCAGCATATAGCCCCGGCAGGCAGCAGAGCTGCCTGCCGGGGCCCCGTATAGAAATATACCTATATTCGCTGGGCGGGGCGGGTTGGGATGCTACAATAGTGATCTCGACTGTACATTAAGCTATATATATAACCCATCCAAGAAGCAGTCTGTAGCAATTCTAGAATATAAATATTAATATAAATATAAAATAGAACCGACGGTCTGAGGTTGAGAGCTTTTGACCGTACCGAGGATGTAGCTAGAGATAAATCTAACTAGGGACGAGCCCCCGGCAGTGACGCCTAGAGTATTAGGCTCCACTGCCGGGGCCCCGCTTTTCGAGGTACATCCTATTATTACTTATTATATCTGGATGTTCGAGTAAGAAAATCTTATACTTTTTAAAACACTGTCTTCTTCTCTTTAATAATTTACATTATACCTCTCCCTTTTTTTCGTTTATATTACTACTAAATATTAATAGCTTTTATGCCTCTCACCCGCCCCGGTATACCGGGGCGGGCGGAGTGCTTGTTCTATAATCTTATCCCTTACTTATATCCCTTATCTCCTCATACATTCCTCTCTTTTTACTTTTTAATCTATATTTATCATAATATTTTATTATATATTTTATTTTATCTCCATATATACGATATTCTCAAGAATCAGATGAATTTTCATATATATTTCCTAAATTAATTATATTAGAATTATTTTCAAATAAAGATTTAATATAATTTAATATATATTTATTAGCTGAATGTTTTTGGGGAAGACAGAATGTTGTGGTGGGCTTCTCACCCGCCCCGGCTATGCCGGGGCGGGCTGGAGTTATACTGAACGCTCCCTCCGCATCCGTATATCCCGATAACCAGTAATCCTCTAAACTAGGTAAACTTATATATAATTTACCCTCTATTATTCTCTCATTATTCTTTATTAATCTAAAATTTATACTACTTAATATACTTATAAATTTTATATGTCTTACTGGAAATACTATATTCCCATTCAATAAATGACATAATAATTGAATATGTTTTAAATTAATTACTGATCATACTAATTCTTTATTTGTTTTACTATGTATAGAAATTGTACCTATACCTAAATTAGATTGTATATATTTTAATATATTTTTATCTTTTTCGGATAGATATATAGCAAAAGATTGGTTAGATTTACCTATAATCATAGAACCTTTACCTTCAAAGAAACCTATAAATCATTGTAAGAATTCTTCACTAGGTAATGGTTTATAAGGATAATATTTTTTATAAGTATTATAGAATTCATTAAATTGAAAGCCTCCCTTATTAATATTAATATTATTATCAGTAGATAAAGCTAAAGATAATAATATAAGTAGTATAATAGGGTAAAAAAGATGCTCGTATAGGATAGGATCACCACCAGCAGCTACCTCATAGAATCCTGTATTGAAGTTACGATCCATTAATAATAATGTAACCGCAGCTGTTAATACAGGTAATGAAAGTAATAATAATATGGCTGTAAAGAATAGTGAAGTCAGACAAATATGCAAGCTCAATGAGCTCTTCTTAAAGCTGCTTCCCAAACCGTACGTGATAGTTTCCCATCATACGGCTTTCCATGATGACATTGAAAGAAATGGTATAATAGTAAGAATAGATCTATTTATACTTACGAAGTAATGAGATGTCAGCTGGAGTCAACTTACCTTTGTGTAATAACTTGTGGTGATATCCACAAAGAGGAATTTGTTTACGCTTGATTCCACCAACTCATTGCTCAAAAGTGAGGTTTTTAGCCAGTCATTTACCTCGTACATCTTTTACTGACCGAATGTGATGCATTTCAATATCAGCAGTAGAGCCACAGATTGTACAGGCTTTACCGAAACTAGATTGAGTAAGCCGAGAAGATCATTTTTGTTTAATAATCTTAGATACAGTCTCCGGGTTGGAGCTACTATTATTGAATTTATGTAATACCTTCAATGAAGAGGGTATGTTCAGTCCAATACCTGTATCCTTGTCGATAAGGTTAATACCTCACTTTTTAAATGATTTAGCCATAGAGTGAAGTTTATGTTTACGACTAAGCGTTAATGCACAGGAAGCTCTAAGGAATCATAGAATATTAGCTAATCTAGAATAATTGGAAGAGAAACTATAGTAACTCAAAATAGATGAGATTTTACTATTATAAAACTTAATTATTTCATAATGACTTCTAGTTACAAGACTGCTAAGCCCTCAAGGAATGAAGTTTTTACCATCACGCCCTCTTTTAATAATACCGGCTTCAAGTAAATTTAATAGCATCTTATTAATAGGAGCATTAACTAATATATGTGGATTAGCCGCCATACTCTTCCCACGGTTTTTGGTTTTAACGACAAACTGAGCTTTTCTTAGCTTTCTAATCTCCGCGCCCAGGAAATATCATGTTTTAGTAAGGATAGTTATTTCAGTCTTGTCTTCATTTAAATCTAATTTTAGTTGCTCAAGGAACAATTTCATTTTATATCTTAATTCTTTACAATCTTTATAACTACCAATAACAAATAATATGAAGTCATCAGCATATCTAATATAATTCATACGTTTGTATTTAGGATCCATAGGATCTCCTTTGGGTATTTCCCGTAAACGTGGAAGGATTTTTCGAGCCTCAATGAAGTTACCTTCAGTTTTGAACTTACTTCGTTCCCAAGTAAGAGCCGTGTATCTTAGATTATTCCGTCTGTATTTCCCTATTTCATATTCTAATTTCAATGTTTCTGTTATATAAATATCAAATTCATGAAGTAAAATATTACTTAGTATAGGACTTAATACACTACCTTGAGGAGTACCTATTCTATTAATAGAATAAGACTTATCAGGCATAAGTTTCTTAACCCGAATCAATTTATAAATTATAGCAATAAGATTAGGACAACCTATTTGCTTTTTTATCAAATTCATTAAAACTCCATGATCGATAGAATCGAAACATTTTGTAATATCTCCTTGGATAACTCATTTATATTTTGAACCATGTAATCATACATCCCTTAATGCCGAGTGTGTAGACCTATCAGGTCTAAACCCATGAGAGCAATTAAGGAATAATGGTTCTCATATGGCCTCTAGAATGGATGCAATACCGGCTTGTACAATTTTATCTCTAGGGTCCGCTATACCTATAGGTCTAGTTTCCCCTTTCGCTTTTGGAATCTCAACAATTCGTATAGCTCGAGGATTATATTCACCAGATACTACATCTTTAGCAAGTTTCTCGAAAAATTTGTAATTTACTCCATCTAGAGTTTCGTGACTAGTTCCCTTCGTCATATTACCTGGTTTACTTTGTATACTATCGTAAGCTGCTATTCAAAAGTAAGGATCACTGAATAAATCATTTATACGATGATACTTACCATCTTTCCCACGATTCAATTCTAATACACCCTTTAAGATGGCAGTCAATGTCTTTCGTGATTTCACTTTCGTAAATTCACTACTTTGATCTTTCCCAAACATCTTAGCTGCATTAGGGTCATCACTGTGACACTTCAGGTCAGATCTTGAAGATCTGTTCACAATATTTCTATTGTTACTCCCTATTATTGTCACTCCGAGTGCGCGTGAATCCGAAAATTCATAGGCGCTTTCTTCCCCCGGTTGAGTTAACTGTCCATTTAAAGTGCTATTAGCTTTAGCTGCTTGCTTATATCTTATCAATATAATATATATAGCTCAAAGAACTAATATCATTGATAAGAACATTGATAAATGCAGATCATTCCCCTCTGAGTACAATGAAATTGAGCCGCATATTTCATTGCTATGGAATGTACATATCGAGATATTCCACATTGGATATGAAGGGCCGTTAGAACCATCATTATAAGTATCAAGTTCGTTAATCTCAGCATTGCTAATTTCCCTAGAAACGTCTCTTATGTTGCGTGGACAACACGTTACGCTCCGTCAATAATCTGCTATACCATATATTATCTTATTAGGTTTAATATAGGCAATTACACGGGATATATATAGAATAAAATTCTCTCAGAAATATATAAGGTTGTGCACAAAACAACCCAAAACAGTTAACCCCTCACGAGGCGCACCAGCTCATACAAACAATGGCATATCGATCATGTTAATACCGATAGCTCTCATGTTAAGTGTAGTAACAATAAAGTTAATAGCACCTAATAAAGAACTAATACTAGTAAGATGAACAGCGAAGATAGCTAGATCAACAGAAGGACCAGAATGAGCACTAATAGCTGATAAAGGAGCATAAAGAGTTCAACCTGTACCAGCACCTGACTCAACAAGAACAGAAGCAATGATACAAACTAATGCAGGTGGTAAACATCAGAAACTGATATTATTAAGACGAGCAAAAGCCATATCTACACCACCGATCATAATAGGCAAGAAGAAATTCTATATAAGAGATATATAAAGGATCATATCTTCATCCTAAAGAAGCGAAGTGCCCCCGCCCACCAGGGCCTGCCTCGGCTCTGCCGAGGCGGTATAACTGGTGGGCGGGTATAACTTTAGGAGTATCACGTTTGATCTCTGAGGTTCCTTTTAATAGTTACCTACTGATTATATTATCTTATTCTTATTATAAGATCTTTATAATTTAATTAATATAAAGTTTTAATATTTTCCAGTATATAGTGATATAATAATTTATAACTTTACAGAAATAAACGGCAATTAAAATTCAGGCCCGCCATATTTCTTATATAAATATATATAGAAATGATGGCGGGTGTAATTCTCACCAAATGCTCCAATTAAGACCGGCATTACAAATAAGAAAATCATTGCTAATGCATGTCCAGTAACTAATACATTATACACTTGGTTATTAGTGTGTAAATATTGAGCTCCAGGACCTGATAATTCCATACGAATGATAACAGACATAGATGTAGCTACCATAGCACTTATCATACCAAATAGTAAATAAAGAATACCAATATCTTTATGTGATGTACTAAATAATCACCGCGTACTGTATGACATAATAAATTAAATAATATATTCATTATACATGTAATATGTGTTATATACCTTAAAAGTTAATAGATAAATTTAACTAATCCACCCATCGCAAGTACCTACCCCCCCCGCAAAGCGGGGGGGTGTATGATATGCATGGGTAAATAAACTAATAAATAAATAAATAAATATTTATTATATTTTTAAAGTCTCACCTATCTTTATATTTAATACTATATTACCTAAATAAGATATATATTCTAAAGTATAAGATGATATAGGATAAGGATAGAATTACACCCCGGCTCTAGCGCTATATAATATCTATATAGCTTCTAGAGCCGGGGGCTACCACTATTCTAAGATCATAATTCTATATTTTATTAATGATAAATATATTATATACTTATAATTGTATTGGTCAAATGAATCATTTAGATTTATAAAGCTTTACACCTGCAATTTCACCTATATTATTATATAGGTTCTAATCGTGGGAGGCATTACTTATTCTATATTGAGATATATTTAATAAAGTAGAAGAAGATATAAGAGAAGGATAGAATTACACCCCGGCTCTAGAAGCTATATCCACATATAGCGCTAGAGCCGGGGGCGACTACTCTTCTAATCGCTTAATTCTCTATTATTTTTATTTATTATATTATATTATAAAAAGTATTATATTATATACTAATAATTATATAGGACAAATGAATCATATAATTATATAAAGCTCTACACCCGCGATTACTCCTATATATTGTATAGGAGATAATCGCGGGCATTACTTATTCTATATGGATTTATATTTAGTTAAATGCGTTATAGATAAATTATTTATATCGTAGTTATTCATATATAAGGATACACTTACACCCCGGCTCTAGAAGCTATATACACATATAGCGCTAGAGCCGGGGATATATCTCATCCTTTTATTACTTTCTCTCTTCTTATATTATTAAGTTTATACCCTATTTATTAGATAAGTTATATATTATTATAAGATTAATATATTATTAATTAGATAAGTTATATATTAGGAATAGAGGATAATAAGAAATATAGAGAACATATAAAGATTTAGGCCCGCGATTTATCCGATATAATACATATCGATAAATCGCGGGTCCGAGATTAATCTCCTTAATTCTTTTCCTTACTTAATATTCCTTTATTAGATATCATTAATTCTTTTCCTTACTTAATATTCCTTTATTAGATATCATTAATTATAATATATTGTTATTTACTTCACTAAATGAGTATATAGATAATAAAAAGATTAATAATAACTATCTTAGTTAAAATATATAAGGACACACTTACACCCCGGCTCTAGAAGCTATATAATGATATAGCGCTAGAGCCGGGGGCTAAATCTCATCCTTTTATTACTTTATCTCTTCTTATATCTTAAAATTAATTCCCTATTTATTAAATTAATTATAATAAGTTCATATATTATTTCTATAGATAAGTTAGAGATTATAAATATAGTATAGTAATAAATATAGACAACATATAAAGATTTAGGCCCGCGATTTATCCGATATAATGCATATCGATAAATCGCGGGTCCAATATTAATCTCCTTAATTCTTTTCCTTACTTAATATCCCTTTATTTGATCTATTTAATTATAATCTATCTATTATTCCATTATTTATTTATTAGATTTAATATTATATTATATTATATAAAATAGGAGGACATAATTTATTATATATAGATATTTACTTAGCTAAATGAGTATATAGAGAATATAAAGATTAATAATTACGATATAAGTTAAATATATATTTGGATACACTTACACCCCGGCTCTAGAAGCTATATACACATATAGCGCTAGAGCCGGGGATACATCTAATTCTATTATTACTTTCTTTCATCTTATATAATAAAGTTAATAACCTATTCATTATAAATTATTATAAGTTGATTAATACTTTATTATTAGATAAGTTATAGAATATAAATAGAGGATAATAAGAAAAATATAGAACATATAAAGATTTAAGCCCGCGATTTATTCGATATTGTACATATCGATAAATCGCGGGTCCTATACTAACCACCCGCCCGCCTCGGCACTGCCGAGGCGGGCGGGGACCTTATTCCCTTACTTAATTTCCCTTTATTAGAAAAGATTCATTATTATATTAGTATTATTATTATTCATTTATTAGATTAAATATATTATAAGATTATATATAATTGGAGAGATAATAATATAGTATAAGATACATGCCCCGCGATTAAACCCTATATAAATATGGGGTTAATCGCGGGTCTCATTTATTCGATATTGTTATTTACTTAGCTATATAAGTTATATATAATACCAAAATTCATAATTAATATCGTAATTAAACATTTATAAAGATACTTCTAATTCTATTATTACTTTATCTCTTCTTATATCATAAAATTAATACTCTCTTTATATAAATTATCTATTCTAATAAAGTTAATATATTATTAATTAGATAAATTAGAGATTATAAATATATGGTAATAAGAGATATAGAGGACATATAAAGATTTATGCCCGCGATTTATTCGATATTATACATATCGATAAATCGCGGGTCCTATATTAACCACTTCTTTATTTCTCCTCACTTAATATACCTTTATTATTATTTAAATTAATTATTATATATATATTCTTATATTTTATTATTCATTTATTAAGATATTATAGATTAAATATAGTATAAGATTATATAAAATGGGATATGGAAGAGTATAGGTATTAGATACATGCCCCGCGATTTAACCTTATATAAATATGGGGTTAATCGCGGGTGTATGATTCACCTGTCCTCCTCCTTTCTTACCCCTCTCTTACTCTATTATTCCCTTTCTTTTTCTTTAATATTCTTTATTTATTCCTTTAATTAGTTTATTCTATATTATTTAATTATTTGTTATATCTTATTCTTATATTACTAGATTATTTAATTATTAGTTATATCTTATTATTATATTACTATATTTATATTTTTATTAATATTTTATTATTATATTAATATATTGATATTATGATTTATATTATATGCTTTTATATATATTGGTTTACTCTACACCCGGCCTTGTACAAGGCCGGGCTTTAATTATTCCATATATGTTTATCCTTTACTTATATTTACTAATCTTTTATTTATTTCTTTATATTTATTCTTTTTAGTTATTATTAATTTATACTTATCTATATTTATCTATATTATTAACTTTATTCTATTTTATTTATTTTTATACTTATATAGTATTTATATATCTATCATAATAGATTTTAACATAATATAGAACTTTGGACATTATCTTAACTTTAGATTTTTATGGCTATCTGGAGAGCTTCATACTTTATATCTAGCTCCTATGATTCATATAATTCCCCCCTTCTTTACTTCTTATGATGAATAATTTCTTTCAAAATCTCATTTTAGATAAATGAGTCAAAATAATTAACTTTTTTCATATTCTATTCAATTCCTTACTATAGTAATACCCTAATTTATCTCTTATATATATGTATAGACGTAATATTTCAATAAATAATAAAATATTTACTTACATCTAAATAATATCTAAGTAATTTATAATTTTAAATAATGAAATTAATAAGAATCTAATACTAAATAATTTAAGTTCTAGTAAAGCCGATTATATAAAGTCTCCACCCGCCGCAGCAATGCTGCGGCGGGCCGGAATTATCCAAATGTGTATTTCTATTTATAAACTTCTTTATTACTTTAATTTATACTATATATAATGTTTAGAAGATAATTAATGAAATATATAAAAATATAATAAGAATATATTATAGGGGTGTAAATATAGACGGCAGGGATAAGGTTATCTTATTGTACTACTCCTTAAATAATAGATCTAAGATAATTAATTTAATATATATAAAATCGAATAGTATTAATAAATAGGAAGAGATAAATAAGAATTGATTAAACCTAGGCCCCGCCCCGGCCTTGCCGGGGCGGGTATAGGATAAACCATATCTTTTATAGTTATTCACCATTAATAAAAATATTATATATAAATATCTTCAATATGATAATTAATAAATAATAGGGTAAATATATAGATTAAAGTAAAGATCTATACCGGCCGTCTAACCCTATATATCCATATAGTGTAGACGGCCGGCTGAATTTAGTCATATCTCATTTTCCGGCGCCCCCCGGCAGGTAGCTCTGCTACCTGCCGGGGGGCTTATAACTTATATTTAAAATTCTAATTTATAAATAATATACTTTTATACATAATTTTATATATATAAGGTATATATTAATTAATAATACATGAAGTATAAAGTATAAATAGAGTTAATAATATATATATTTAAATAGATAAGTATAAGAGAATAATATTATAGAAATATATCTCTAAAGTCTCAGCCCGCCGCTGCACAGCAGCGGCGGGCCGGATTAATCCAAATGTGTGTTTCTATTTATAAACTACTTTAATTTATACTATATAAAGTTTAGAATATAATTAATGAAATATATAAAAATATAATAGGAATATATAATAGGAGTGAAGATCTAGACCCGGCCGTCCCGCCCCCCTCTCTCCTCTATACCCATATCCTCTTTGAGGAACGGGTATTTAATAGAGGAGAGAGGGGGGCCCGTATATATGTAATATATATATCTAGACGGCCGGTATAAAGGTATCCTATTGTACTACTCCTTTAATAGTAAATATAAAATAATTAGTTTAAGATATATAAAATATAATAGAATTAATAATAATTATATGGAATAATAAAAATAGGTATTCTTTAAATCTAGGCCCCGCCCCGGCCTTGCCGGGGCGGGTATAGGATTAACCATTTATCTTAAGGCTCTTCTTCAATAAAGATATTATATAAAATTAATATAGATATATAAATGATATTATAAAATATTTAATATTTATTATAATATGTTATAAATTTAAGATATATGTAAAGTCTCAGCCCGCCGCGTTCCCCCACCCCTCAACTCTGATCTACCCCCAGCTTTGCTGTGGGGTGGACGTTGAGGGGTGGGGGGGCCATGAGCAGCGGCGGGCCGTAATTCTTAGATTAGATAATTTTTATCCCTTAAGTCTACTACCCATATTGAGTATACACTATTTTTATTTTGTTCTTAAGGAATAGATATAATAAATTTAATACTATTGTTATATTTACATATGTTATAGCTCTGCTTGTACCAGTTGGACCTAATACTTTTAATAATCCACTATCTACATATCTATATAAATATCCTCCTAATGTTAAGGCTGGACGTATTACTAAATTGTTTAATACTTGCTCATAATATATTCTATTTGATAAGAAATTAAATATTTCTGAATTTATATTTTTATAAGCAAATTCATAAGTATATACTAATCATGCAGATAATGTCATACCTAAGATTAATGGTAATAATTTAATATATCATGGTAAAGTATATTCAGTATCAATTCATGTATTATTTGAAGGTAATGTTAATCCATAATGACCTATTACACTATCTCTATTATAACCTAATACTATACTATAAATTACTAATATAACCATAGGTATTAACATAGGTATAGACTCATGAATTAAACTCATACTATATTTATTACCTTTAGGCTCATTAAGGAAAGTTAAATATAATAATCTCATACTATAAATACTTGTTAATGTAGCTGAAGCTACAGCTAAGTAATATAAGATATAACCACTTAAAGTATAAGTACCATATAAACTTTCAATAATAATATCTTTAGAGTAATAACCAGTAAGACCAGGGATAGCCATAAGAGATAATGAAGCTATAAGGATAGCTGTATAACTAGCAGGTAAATAAGCTTGTAATGCACCATAAGTTCTCATATCTTGAGACTCAGCAATATAACTATGAATAACAGAACCTGCACCCATAAATAATAAAGCTTTAAAGAAAGCATGACAATATAAATGATAAATAGCTAAATCATAAGCACTAACACCAATAGCTAATAGCATAATACTTAACTGAGACATAGTAGATAAAGCAATAACTTTTTTAATATCATTAGTAACAATGGCGATTAGACCACTAACAACAGTAGTAAGACCACCTAATCAACAGGCACCTAGAAGGATAGTAGGAGCATATTCAAGAATGAAATATGAACGGACTAGGACATAGACACCGGCACAGACCATAGTAGCAGCATGAAGAAGAGCACTAACAGGAGTAGGCAATTAGTTGTTATTTTAAATCCAGGCCCGCCCGGTAAACCGGGCGGGTCCCTAAAATAAGCGCATTATACTTACGTATATGTTCGGACTTTATCTTTTATATATCTTTATATATAATTTCACGTAAAGTCTCTAAGGATCTTTTTAAATTAAATAAATAATAATAAAAATTTCCTGAGGATTGTCCATAAAGCGATATAGATTTTTCCGAATTCACACCCCGCCGCTTTGCCCCCCTCTCTCCCCCACACCCATCTCCTCTTTGAGGAGCGGGTTTTTTGTGGGGGAGAGAGGGGGCCAGGCGGGGTGGAAAGTGGACCATATCGCGCCGGGATGTTCCCTCATACAGTGAAATTTATCGAGAGCCTTACTTTAACCCTCCATCGCTTGTAGTAATCAAGCATGTAATCCTAATTGTGCACTCTTCGCTGTAGCCGCTAAGATTAATAATAATCCTAATATATTAAGTATTATTGTATCTGTATATGGTGCCCCTAATGCTAATGTATCATAATCTACTGCATGGAAATATGTTAACATTAATCCTAATGCTATTACAAAGAATGTATCACCCATACGATTTAATAAGATAGCTGATAAAGCTGATTTCATCGCTTGTACACGAGTAGATCAGAATGAAATTAATAAATATGAAACTACACCAACAAATTCTCAACCGATAAATACACATAGATAATTATCACCTACAACTAATACAGTCATAAATAAAGCAAATACACTTAAAGTAATTAAGAATTGATTTCTATTAGGGTCATGACTCATATATTCTAGAGCATATAATAGAACACAAAGAGTAACAATACCTACAGGAACCATAACAGTTAAAGATAAAGCGTCTAAAGTAATACCATAAGGGACTACGATATCACCAAGATTCATTCAATTACCTAATGTTATAGTCATAGGCTCTTCTCAAATATAATAAAAGTAAGCTAACATTATATAGTTGTTGTAACTTTCCCTCTAATTCTATAATATGCTACTAATATACTTAAACCAATAGCTGATTCAGCACCAGCTAATAAGATAATAATAATACCATATATTGTACCATAAGCATCATCATATGCACCACTTAATTGTATTAATTGAACTGTTATAGTTAATAACATAACTTCTATAGCAATAAGTAGACCAATCATATTGTTCTTACTTAAATAGAAGAGTAAAAGTGTACTAAATACAGCAATCATAAATTTTATAATTTAAAATTATAATATATACATCTATACATCTATAAAAGAATAATTAAAAATTGAGATAAAGAAGGGATAAAAGGTAGGAATAAAAGAGATATAATAAAAAATAAAGAAGGAATTGAAGAGTCTCATACCCGCTCCCCCCGCCTTCCTCTGCCTCAACCTCTCTGTGAACCAGAGAGGGGAGGCTTACAGAGGAAGGCGGGGGGGAAAAGATTATACCTATAAATTTATATAGGTCCCCCTCTCTCCTTCACACCCACCTCCTCAATATGGAGGAACGGGTATTTAGGGGCGGAGAGAGGGGGGCCTGGTATTAATCGCGGGCTTGAATTTAGTATAATAATATAATACTCACTCTGCTTATTAAAATTTAATATACCTTAATATAATGAAATATTTATGATAAGAATAAATCAAGAGTTATAATAATATAAGTTAATAATTAAATTAAAGTAAGTTAACGAAGGACTAAAGAGAGCAGAATAGGCTAATCCAAGCCGGCCGTCTAAGCCTATATATCCTTATATATGGCTAGACGGCCGGTGTAGATATTCCTTTTATAATTATCTTGTACTATATTATTCTCTACTTTATAAAAATATATTTATATATAGTTAATATCTAGATGTAACTAATAGAATTAAATTAATGCCGGCTGAATAAGCCAGGGACCCCCCGCAGTAATTATTATTGTAATGTAATGGAAATAATGATTACGATCGAATAAAAAGAGATAGGGGAGGCCCCAGGCTATACAGCCGGGTAAGAAGTTCAACATATATCTAAAGTTAGTCTTATAGCTATATTATTACCCCCCGAACTCCCCCTCCTCCTCTACTAACTTCCCACCCCTCTTAAAATATATTAGTGAATTAAGTATTTCTGTAGAGGGGTGGGCGTAGAGGAGGGGGGGAGCGAACGTAGAGAGGGGGAGACCAAGATAAACCATTTATAATATATTTCGGAATGTCCTTTATCATTTATGCTTAAGTATAAAGTTTAATTATCCTAAGCCCCGAACTCCCCCTCCCTCCTCTAAAAAATCCGTCTCTCAGGTTCACTGAGAGTATGGATTAGAGGAGGGAGGGGAGTCGTAGTGAGGGGAAGCTGAGATTAACCAAATTAATAATATTTAGGAAATATAGATATAATTTAGACATAAGAATAAAACTAATTATACTCCTCCCGAACTCTGTTCGGGAAGTAGAAAATGAATCTTTAAGAATATTTTAGAAGACAAGTATAAGGTAACTCAAAGGATTGTGGGGACCATAAAACCCGTAAAACGAGTTTTGTGGTCACCGAAGTAAGAAGTGAAACTAAGAAAAGAACCCACCCAACGCCCTTCCCCCAACCCCCCGCCCGTCAACTTAGTTGACGGGCGGGGGAACAAGGTTCACACATTCCTTAATTTATTTAAGGAATGGGTGTAAGGGGAAGGGTATGGGTGGGAGATAATGAAAGAAATGAACCAAATAGAATAATAAAAAAAAATTTGGGCGAAGCCCGAAAAATTTCATAAAAAATTTTGACTTTTTTCCAAATTTCATAAAAAATTTTGACTTTTTTCCAAATTTCATATATTTTAGCCAAAGCGATTTTCAAAATTTTCCTAATTATTTAAAAGAAAAAAACTTTATCAAATATAAATTTACCGATAAAATTCTTCTGTGTTAATTTATTAAATTTTCCCATTCACCTCTTAATTACACGGAGGAATTTTATCAATTTAATACTTTTATCTGTTTGATCCCGTCTCCCCCCTTCCTCACTTTAACCTCGTCTCTCAGAAGAAATCTGAGAGTATGAGGGTGAGGAAGGGGGGAACGCAAAAAAAGGATTAGCTATAACCATTAATTTTCATCTTTAAGATAAAAAAGTATTTATTTATATATTAACCCTATTCTTATTATAGTTATTAAGTATTTTATTGTAAGAATTCTTATATTAGTTTTAACCCTTTACCCCGGCAGTTAGCCTTATATGTTATATAGGCTATACTGCCGGGGCTTAGTTATCTATATCTTGTATAACTTTATACCCCTAATCCTTATTCTTACTTTTATCTCTTTCATTTAACTCTTTAAATAATTATTTTTATTATATTATATAAATTTTAATTAAATATTAATAAAGAAATATCTTAATATAAGGTATATAATAAGAGACTAAACTCATACCCCCCGGCAAGGAGCCTATGCATATAGGCCCTGCCGGGGGGAATAGATTTATATCTTCTTCACTTCTTTTCCCCTACTATAATAAATTTAGATATTTTATAATCTTATATATATATATAATCCCTTCTTAATGAATAATATAACTTTATATATAATTATATATTAGTTTTATAAATAAATTTAAGTTAAATATATTATTAAGGTAAATATAATTTTAATATTATATATAGTAAATAGAGAGATAACTATGGACTACCCGAATACCGGCCGTCCCGCCCCCCTCTCTCCTCTACACCTATTTCCTCTTTGAGGAACAGGTATTTAGTAGAGGAGAGAGGGGGGCCCGCCAGGGAACCCGTAGGGATCCCGGCTAGACGGCCGGCCAAGGTTATCCTATACTTGTATTCTTTATCCCTTATATACTCTTATTTATTTAAATATACTATTCTATTTTATTCTATTATATATATTATATGTTTTCATTATCTATGATACGCACTACATGGTTTAGTTCCCAATGATGAGCATTATGAGATTTCGTACATGATATGATAAATGGAACACCCTTAGCCGGCCGTCTAAGCCTATATTACATATAGGGCTAGACGGCCGGTCTGATTCTCCTCTCATTATCCCCTCTTTATTCTTTATCTTATTATATATAGTTAATATTAATACAATACAATATAATGGTTATCATATTTATAATATTAGATATAGTAAGTATAAATATATTAGAAAGATTATCAAATTTAGAATATTAAGAATTTAATATATAGTAAGAGTATATAGAATTATGGGTATCCTTATACCGGCCGTCTAAGCCAGGGAACCCGCAGGGATCCCGGCTAGACGGCCGGCCAAGGTTCTCCCCTACTTTAATCCTTCTATACTATTATATATTTACTTATACATACTCTTATATATATATTTATATATGTTATATGATTTTATTATTGTAATAAGAACAAGAATACATATGGTTAAACTTACACCGCCGCTGCTATGCAGCGGCGGTAGATATCTTTACTATTTATTTATCTCTTTATACTCCTATTTATTAATACAAATATTATAATAGATATCATTTAAAATTTAGAATATTATTATAGAATATATTTATATAGTTAAAATATAGGTATTTAAAAGAGTACTTATATAAAGAGGGGTTAATTATAATATAAAAGGGGGTATAGAGTATATGATAACTAAAGACCCGCGATTAATAGCTATGTATACATAGCAATAATCGCGGGTGTATGTTTAATGATCCCTGATTACTCTTATACATTCCTTATCTTTATTAATTTCTTAATTTCTCTAATATCTCCTTCAATATTATCTATTATTATACCTTACATTATATATATTAATTTAATAATCTAAATCTAATATAGATGAAATTTATAATTAAATATATAGAGAATTAAAGAGAATATATAGAGGATAAAGAGAGGAAGGTGAAAATAATTGCCCCGCGATTATACCTATGCATACATAGGATTAATCGCGGGGTGTAATATTAATGATTACTCTTATTTTATACACTTATTTAATTTATTATAGAAAATATACTATTTATCTTAATATATCCTACATTATAGATATAAATATAAATTTAATAATATATAAAGAATATAAATGTATTTAATATATAAAAGGTACTCATAATTTTATTATTTAGTAATAAGAATATCTATATAATAGATAAATATAATAAGTAGGTATAGATATATAGCAATGGAATACTCAATGCCCCGCGAGATCTCTCTATATAATTCATATAGGAGATCTCGCGGGGTGTATATTCAATGTATACTATTCTATTTTTAACTTTGTATTAATTAACTTATATTAATCATTTTATTTTTATAGAATAAGAAAGATTATCTAAATAGATATATGATAGATATTAAGATGAAATAAACTAATATATATGTATAACCATTCACCGCCGCAGCTCTGCTGCGGCGGTATCATTCTTTACTTGTTGTACTCATTATTCTTAAATATTATTTATTCCTTTTATAATAAACTATATATTAAGATAATTATTAATAAGTTATTTATATATAAGATTAATAAAGTATATATAGTGAGTAATATAGTAGTGGATACATATGAGCCCCGCGAGATTTACCTATATAAGTATATATAGGTTATCTCGCGGGTGTAACATTAATGATTCTTATATCTTTCTTACCTTCATTATTTAATTTTTTATATAATATATAATATCTATATAATAATAAAGATTATAGAAATAGAGATATGATATATATTATGATGAGATAAACTAATATATATGTATAACCCTTCACCGCCGCAGCAGAGCTGCGGCGGTATAATTCTTTACTTGTTATTCTCTTCTCTATATTCAATATCTCTTATACCTTTATAATTATCAATATTTTAGATATATTATTTCCTTTATTAATAAGAATATAATAATATATTTAGATAATAGGATAATAAAGAGGATATAATAAGAAATATAATAGAGAAGCAATACATGCCCCGCGAGATAATCCTATATAAGTATATATAGGAGATCTCGCGGGGTGGAGATCACGCCAATATCTAATTCTCCCACTCTTCTTTAATAATTTCTTTATTCTATTATAATATTTTTAATATAAATAATTATTAATATATATGATAAATGATATATGATATAAGATAAATGATAAAGATTAATAGATAAATATAAAGGAGTATACAATATAACTAACCCTACACCGCCGCAGCAATGCTGCGGCGGTATAACTCTTTACTTGTTATACTATTCTTTATATTCAATATTACTTATACCTTTTGATATATTATGTTAATTCTTAGTATATATGATATATGTGATATGATATAAGATATATGATAAAGATTCTAAGAGATAAGTATAAAGAAATATACAATATAACTAATCCTACACCGCCGCAGCAGAGTAAATATATATGAGTTTAACTCCACCCCGCCTTCCGGCCCCACCCCCCAGTTTTACTGGGGGGTGGGGAGATAAGCCTCGTCTCTCTGGTTCACTGAGAGATTGAGGCCGAGGAAGGCGGGGTGAGTATATATTTACAAGCTCCCCCCCTCCTCTCCCACATACTCTCAGTTTTACTGAGAGACGTGGTTTAAGAGAGGAGGGGGGAGCCCATGAAAAATTTTTGAATAGCTGCGGCGGTCCAGATCTTTACTAGATATATTTATCTTTTTATACTCTTTGTATCGTACGAATAGGTAATGTGTATAATTCTGTTGGTAGTGGTGGTTGCACATATTGACGATCTAATTTCAATGCTTGTACAGCTACTTCTACTATAAAGGCTATAACTAATATAGCTATAAATAGAACAAATATTACTAATCCATATAATCCATTATTATATGCACTAACCATATAAGGTAATAGTGAAGATATTTCTAAATCAAATGGTAAGAATAATATAGCAACTAGAATAAAGGCTACACTAAAGGCTGAACGTGATTGATAATATGAAGTAAATCCACATTCAAATGGTCCATCTTTTTCTGTATAAGCATTACGAGTTGATATTAAATAATTTAATCCAACTAATACTACTGCTACTATAGGACATAAATATAAATAATAAGTAAACATTTTAATAATTAAATATAGTTAACCCCTCTAATAAGAATGGAACAGTCATGTAATAAGTTAATAAGAATGACATAACTAAACCGATTATTAATCCTGTAGCTTTTGACCCTCTAGCCGTTACAGGAGCTGCATATAAACTTAATGATAATTGTTTAATAATAAATGCATAATAATAAGTAGCAACAACACTAAATAAGATAATAGCTAATACAGGAAGTGATAATCCAGCTCCCATTAATCCAGTAATTACAGCATATTTACCATAGAATCCTGGCAGAGGTGGTATTCCAATTAATGATAACATACATATTATTAATGATATAGCTATTATTTTATTAGGTACAATTAATTCACTAACTAATACTATTGGTGATCAACGTGTATTAGGTTTTACTACATACTCATTAGCAGCTAAAAGACCTATAAATAGAACTACATGAGTACCTACATACTGTATTAAATAAATATAATATGAACTATCTTGTAATAATATTGGTAATAATAAATATCCAAAGTTTAATATACCACTATAAGCAAGAATAGCTTTTAAATTAACTTGATATAAAGGAATTATAGCTGAAGTTACTAATGAAATATAAAATACTATATATAATAAATAAGGACCTAATAAACTAGCGTTCATAAATAGTCAACCACTAATAGCTACTTTAGCTACAATAGCTATATAAGCAGTAATAACAGTAGGAGCATAATTATAAACAGCAATAGATCAAGCATGTAATGGAGCTAGACCCATTTTAAATATTAATGCACCTGTTAAGATATACATAGGATTAATTAATGAATCATTAAATTCAGAGATAATACTTAAATCATATAAATTAGTAGTACCAGCATATGAGTAAACATATACTGAAGCTACAAGAATACCGATAGAAGCGATACCTCCGGTAAGGAAGTATAACATAGCACCACGTGTAGCATTATAAGATTTATTATAAACACCTGTAATAGTATATAAAGAATAACTTTGTAATTCAATAACAATATAAAGAATTAATAAATCATTAACTGCGGGTAATAAGATAAGACCAATAGCATTAAGAAGAATTAAAGAAACTAATCAAGGAGCAGGCATAGAATATCTTTGAATAACAGTTAAATAAGCTACAAGAAGAATAATAAGAGTAAGAATAATAAAGATGATAGGAGTACTAGAATTAGTAAAACGGAATCAATCATTATAAAGAGTGTAACCAGAGTACTGAGAGTCTAAACAATGTCAAGCGAGGATAGAGGTTAGGGCAGTACCGATAACAGCAAGCCGAGCGGATCACTGATCAATAGAGTTATAAGCGGTATATATTAATATTAAGCCAGTTAAGAGTAACAGCATACGATGTAAGGAGATTCGAACTCCTATTGTGTCATCCGTAGTGACAGGTACTAACCATTGTACTATACATCACAGGTAGCCCGCCCCCAGTAAATACAATACCCTGTATACTGGGTATGATTTTATCTGGGGGCGGGCACTAATTTTATCGGTCAGCCAGTGAATCGAACACTGATCCTATTTAGGGACTACATAGCAAGTAGCCTGATTGTACCAATAAATCAAGCTGACCTCTCGCACTGTATCAGACTCGAACTGACATCCCCTTCAGTGACATTGAAGGGCTTTACCTATTAAGCTAACAGTGCTAAAGATTATATTCTCTGAGTTAATACGACTCGAACGTATATGACTTGTACCAAATACAAGGGACTTACCTATTAGTCAATAACTCATTATTATCTTATCCTTACCTATCCCTCCCCTCGCTCCCCCCCCAGGCCTCCCTCCACTATGTTCCGGTATTCCTGGTATCCGCTGGGAGTGATATTCAGGAAAAAAAAAAAAAATTAAAAATTAAATTTAATTAAATTATTAATATATTATTCACTTTAATTAATCCCCCCCTCCCTCCTCTCCCCCAGCCCTCAGGTAACCTGAGGGACGGGGTTACACAGAGGAGGGAGGGGGGGCCCGTAAAGATATATATATTAATGTATAATCTTAATCTTATTAAGGTTCATATTATATAAAATAACAAAATATAAAATATAAGAATAAATAATATAGTTTATGAATAAGAATATGCCTGTGTATAAATAATATAGGTTATGAATAAGAATATGCCTACGTATAAATAATATAGGTTATGAATAACAATATGCCTACGTATAATAGGGGGCCCCCCCCCGTAGGGGGGGGGGGGCCCTGAGTTATCGAGTATATACCAAGTTTCTATTCTTCTTAATTAATATCTAAATAAATATATCACTATATCAATATATCAATATATGAATATAAGAATAATTAATATAAAGTATAAATTAGAGATAATAATAGGAATAGGGGGCCCCCCCGGAGGGGGGGGGCCCTGAGTTAGATAGTATATATCAAGTTTATATTCAATTTAATAAATTAATGAGATATATGTAAATATAAATTTATAGTAATGAGATTATTTATATATTTTAATAAAATAAGATAATAGATTAATATTAATATTAAGAATCTATTGTAATAGGGTAAAGATAATATGGTAAATCCTACACCCCGCCCTGCGGCCCCCTCCTCCCTCTATAAAATCCGTCCCGAAGGGAATGGATTAGAGGGAGGAGGGGGCGAGCAGGGCGGGTGAGGATCTATTCATATAGTTTAATATTCTAAATATAAGTTCATATAAATATTATGTATATAATTAATATAAGAAATGTATTAAATAAGTTATAGAGAATGTAAATATATAAATAAATGTAAAAGATGATACTTATTGTATAGATGGGGGCCCCCCCCGTAGGGGGGGGCCTGAGTTATATCATATATATCAAGTTATATTCAATATAATAAATTAATAAAGAAATATATCTATAAATAATATTAAATATAAATAAGAGATAATAGTAGGAATAAAGGTAATTATAAGATAAAGATATATAAAATAAAGAAAGTAATGAAGATAATAGAGATATGGTTAATCCTAGACCCGCCCTGCGGCCCCCTCCTCCCTCTGTTAAATCCGTCCCGAAGGGAATGGATTAGAGGGAGGAGGGGGCGAGCAGGGCGGGTCGGAATCTAAATATATAGTATAATATTCTAAATATATGTATATATAAAGATAATGAATAATATATATATATAAATAAATGTAAATAATAATACTTATTGTATAATATATAGATATAATTAAATATAAAGAATAATACTAATTGTATAAATAGGGGCCCCCCCGGAGGGGGGGCCTGAGTTTAATCGTTAATATCAAATATATCTAATAGATAAATTAATAATCTATTAATAATTAATATAAAGTATAACATTAAATTTTAGTATATAATAAAAATATAGGTTATTCTAATATAAAGATATATAAAATAAAGAATATAATTAAGATATAAGATAACAAAATAATAGAGATATATAAGATATGTTTAATTCTACACCCCGCCCTGCGGCCCCCTCCTCCCTCTATAAAATCCGTCCCGAAGGGAATGGATTAGAGGGGGAGGGGGCGTAGCAGGGCGGGGTATTGGATAAACCATATCATAACTAATTATTTATTATTTTATTTATATACTATCTAGACTTTCATTCAATGATTTCATCGTAAGGCGCTTTATAATTCTTTAACTTCAGTGGGCCCTTGGAGACATTCTAATTATTCATTATATTTTCTTATTCTCTCCTCCTTTATTATTTTTTATATTTATGAGAGATTAATATTATTACTATATGACTAATCTTATACCCCGGCCGTAGTATACGGCCGGGTATAGATTTCCCCTGTATATTTTATTCTTCTCAACTCTTTATTCTTTCTCCTTATATAAGTAATTATTAATTCTATAATATATTTTTATTCTAATTTATTTATTAATATAAATTATAGATAATAATAGTATATTTATTATGATTATAAAAATGAGTCATATTGATTAATCTCGTACCCGCCCTGCGGCCCCCTCCTCCCTCTATAAAATCCGTCCCGAAGGGAATGGATTAGAGGGAGGAGGGGGCGAGCAGGGCGGGGTATAGGATTAACCATATCTTTATATACTTTATTCTATTATTGTTTCTATTAGATTATATTATCTTTAATATTAGGTTATATATTCTTTATTATATTATTATATTCTTATACTATATCTATAATTATTTAATATCTCTAAATCTTATTACTATATGACTAACACTACACCCGGCCTAATCTCTTTTCCTCCTCCACTAAAAACCCGTTCCTCAAGGACTTGAGGAAATGGGTGTGGAGGAGGAAAAGAGTCAATGACGGCCGGGGTATCGAGCATACCAACATATTATATTATTCACCCATATACTTATATTTAACTATTTATATATTAATAATTTAATAATTTATTTCTTATTTTATGAATATACTATAGCCCCCCTCCGGGGGGGGAGGTGGATATTCATGTATATATAGCCCCAGCAAAGCTGGGGCGGTACTTATCTTTTTCTTATATATAATCTTTTATAAATCTTATAATTTAAATAATAATAGAGATAATGAGAGAATCAGGGCCCCCCGATATTTCTATATGCATATATAGAGGATATCGGGGGGGTAAAGTATTCAAGAATACACCTATATTTAGTTATAATTATTCTAATTTCTATTACATTATATAATAAATATTTATAGAATAGATAAGAGTAATAAGTGGATAAGAATATATAGTAATAGGACAACCAAGTCCCCGCGAGATAGACCTATATCTGTATATAGGTATACTCGCGGGGTCATAGACTAATGAAAACTCCCTTATTTATCATTTATCTAAATAACTTTATATTCATACAATAAAATATCTAAATAACTTTATATTATAATTAATTATTAGATTAATATAATAAAAGATGTAATAATTAAGAGTGATGGTATAATTCAGGCCCGCGATATTCTCTATACCTGCATAGAGAATATCGCGGGGTAAAATACTTATGTATATCATTTATTTAGTCGTAATTCTTATTAATATTCCTTTATATAATTTAGATTTCTATAAAATATTTTTATTATTATTAATTTCTTATTTATGAATATACTATAGCCCCCTTCGGGGGAGGTGGATATTCATGTCTATATAGCCCCAGCATCGCTGGGGCGGTACTTATTTATACTATATATTTATCTTTATTATTCATTAATATATATCTAAAATAATATTATATTAATTCTTTACAGATATAAAAATACAAGTAATCATTATAAAATTCATACCCGCCCTGCGGAGCAGGGCGGGGTATAGGATCACCCTTATATTTAATATTCTTATACATTATTTATAATTTTAATACCTTTATATAAATTATTTAAATAAATAGATATAATTAAAGGATATATAGTCCCCCTCTCTCTCCTTCACACCCATCTTCTCAATACACTTGAGAAGCGGGTATTTCGTGGAGGAGAGAGAGGGGGACCCGGACTCCCCCCCCTCAGTATAACTGAGGGGGGGGGCCTGGAAGAATTAAGAGATGAGGATAACCCAAGACCCCGCTCCCCCCCGCCCCGCAGCTTCGCTGCGGGGCGGGGGCGATATATCTATATGAATATATAGAGTATATCGCGGGTGTATGACTCAAGATTTATATATATTCTTTATATAAGATATAATTATTACATATCTCTAATACTCCGCAGCTGCGGGGCTGATTGTTCTAGTTTGAATAGTTTAATGTAGATCTACTGAATCTTTGATATATCCTGATAATAAGATACTAAATACATAAGCTTGTATAATAGCAATACCAAACTCTAATATTGTAATAGCTACAACACCAGCGATAGGTATAACACCTAAGATTAAACCAAGGATTGATGAACTCATTAATCCTAAAATTAGACCACCTAAGATTAACATTAATAAATGACCTGATAATATATTAGCTCCAAGACGTAATCCTAATGAGATAGCACGTGAACAATATGATAAACACTCAATTAATACTAATACTGGTACTAATACTAGTGGTGTTCCACCTGGCACGAATAAACCAAAGAATCCTAATCCATGAAGATATAATCCTAATACAACGTTACCAATTCATAAGGCTAATGATAATCCTACTACTGGTACTAATTGAGCTGTAGCAGCAAATGAATAAGGTACCATAGATACTAAGTTAGCTAATAATATAATGTTAAATACAGTATATATTAAAGGATAATAATATCCTGCTCTACGACCTATTTGACCTAATACTAGGTTTAAGATTGTATCGTATAAAGCAATGATAGCAACACCTCAACGAGTGCTAGCTAAAGTACCTGAACGAACTAAAGCATAAGTTATTAAAATTAAAGTAATAACTAGAATTAGATATAAAGAATAATTAGTAATACTAATAGTTAAAGACTCACTTATCATTAATAAGGGTTTAACTATGAATTGATCTAAAGGAGAATAAAACATAAAAAGTTAAAGATCCATATGTGGAAATATAGGAATAAAGGGATAATCCAGCCCGCCACTGCGATGCAGTGGCGGGTAGAGAGGTTACCCGCACTGTGTCTACAGTGCGGGGCTAGAATTTAGTTAGTTAGTTATAATTGTACTACTGTATTACGTGCTACAAGTAAACGTAATACTACAGGTAATAATATATTAGCTACGATAAATAATACTAAAGCAAATGTTATTACTAATCCTGTCATTAAATTACTATAATAAAATGGTATTAATTGAGGCATATAAAATAAAAATTAAAAATAATATGGAAATAAAGTATGGTTCATATCAGATCGAGAGGACTCGAACCCCTACCCTCCTACACCCAATGTAGACTCGTTACCAATTACGATACGATCTGAGGAAACAAGAATAAAGGCCGGATTTATTGAGAATATAGAAGTCATACACCCCGCCCACTATGTGGGCGGGGACTGAGATTTTATCTATCGGACTTATTTATTTTATTACTTGTTTTACACTATGTAGGGAGTTGAACCCTTATGAATCAGGTTGCAACTGATCCGTCAATACCCTTGACTCCATAGCGTTACGATAAACGTGATTCGAACACGCACTATGGCAGTGGAAGTGCCAGGGTCTACCCTTAACCTATTATCGTTGCTAGACCATAGCGGGAATCGAACCCGCATATCAACTGTGAAGTAGTTATATCATAACCATTAGATCATATGGTCCTATTGCTATATGTAGGAGTCGAACCCACACTCTTCCGATTACAAAACGGATGCTTTACCAATTAAGCTAATATAGCTTATATAAAAATATAAAATATATCAACAAACTACGTACCCCGGCCCTCGGTATCGAGGGCCGGGTGTAATATTGACGGGTAACCATTGAGATTCGAACTCAAGCATCCCATGCCACATACGGGGGTTCTACCACTGAACTATGGCTACCTATTAATTTATACTCCTTCTTTATATATAAAAATATATTAGAGTTGAGGTAGGACTGAATCGAACAGTCGCAGCGCAAGGGCACTATAGCTACAATATAGGTCTATTTACCAACAATAGAACTACCTCATTACGGCTGGAAGGAGTCGAACCTTCACGGCTAACGCCCAGACATCTTAAGTGTCTTATGTCTACCAATTCCATCACAGTCGCTATTATTCTTACCTAACCAGAGTGTGACTAGGGAAATGATTATGACCCCCGCCCAATCAAAGTATATATTTATTTATATACTGATTTGGGCGGGGGGTATTAATTTAGGTATTTGTTGAATAGTTTACACTGCGTATAATAACAGGAATGAAATCATTAAACAGAATAGTCCACAAGCCTCACTTAAAGCGAATCCTAAGATAGCTTGAGGGAATAATGTACTACGAAGAGAAGGGTTACGTGAAGTTCCGTTGATAAGAGCTACGAAAACCAGAGCGATACCGATAGCGGCACCACCTAAACCAAGAGTAGCGATACTAGCTCCGATGTATTTTGCTGCAAGTGCTAATTGCATATAAATATTAATGTATTATTAGATACGAACAAGATATTAGCCTAGTAAGAATCGAACTTACATCAACCGATTATCGATCGGACCCTTTACCATTAAGGTATAGGCTATAATAGATAAGGTAAAATTATACACCGCCCGGCCTGAGATATAGATACATATATCATAGGCCGGGCGGGGGTTTTGGTAGAATAAATAATTTAATATTTCCCCGGCAGGTTCCCCTACCGGAACTGTATTTCAACTTATAGCACATGAGATAAATATTATATCCTAATATTTATTTTATTAATCAATAATATTTATACTACTGTGCTATTGATGAGTGATTAGTACGAAGGATATGGTGTATTCACGGTGGCACTCTAGTCCACCATTACTAGCAATTCCGCTTTCATATACCCGTTGCAGGATATAATCCAATTAAAAGAAACTTTCATAATCATGTACTTTCATATTATTATATATTATTAATATATATATATTGTATACACGTTTGTAGCACACCTGTAGCCCAACTCATAAGGGTCATGCGGATTAGTCGTTATCCCTAGCTTCCGGTACCTAGTAAGATACTCACAACTTCCAGCCGCCGTAAACGGCGGCCCGAAGTGAGGGGTTGCGTTCATTAACTAACTGAATAGTAAGCCACTGAGCATGAACTGACGACAACAATGTAACGCCTGTATAAATTTATAAAAATAAATAGATATTCAAGAGTAGGTAAGGTTTAGGGGGTATCGACCAATTAAACAGTATGCTCCACTGCTACTGTATCCAACCGTCTAATGTCTTGCATTTCACTCTTGCGAGCGTACTAGCCTGGCGGTCCATTTTTCGCCTTAGCTTTGCTAAAAATATCGAATGGACATGGTTCACAGCTACGACTAGGGGGGTATCGAATCCCCTTCGTTACCGTAGCTTTCATCCCTCAGCGTCCATATTATTTTAATCCTGTTTGCTGTCCTACTGCTGTCATAGTATTTAATCTCTCAAGCAGCAATTCATGAATTAATTATTAATATGCTATTATTTACGCCTACTGATCCTTTATGCCATGGATGACCAACGCTTGCCCTGGATGTATGACCGCGACTGCTGGCACATCTACTGGGTCAGGACTAAATATATATTTAATCATTATTTTAATATATAGTGAGCTTAATTTATCGTTCAATATTTTATTTTTTATTAATAATTATATAAAATGTATCGATAAGGCTCATACAGGTGACATGGTCAACCGTTAGGTCATTGCCAATGATTCCCCACTGCTGCTACTAAGAGTAGTAGACCTATTATAGTCTATGTGATCGTTCGGGCTTCCACCCCCGACTACGGGTCTACGGCTAGTACGCTAAGCTACTACTACCTACATCCGTCAGGAGTATATTAATACTCCCATAACTACTCACCCGTTCGCACGTATAAAACGTACTTGCATGTGTAATGTCCCTGTATAGCGTTGGATCTGAACTAACATCATATTCATATTGTATATTACTGTATGTTGAACTACTCAGAGTCGAACTGAGGTATAGCCATTATGAGTGGCTCGCTCTACCGTTGAGCTATAGTTCATTTCATTTATTTATTATTTATTTACTAATTTCTTTCATTTCCTTACCTATAGAACATTTATATAAAGAATAAAGAATATAAATATATAGAATAAGTCTCCGGCCGCCGCAGCATCGCTGCGGCGGCCTGAAGTTAATAATAAAGTCTCTTTTAATTCTATAATAATAATATATTATACTTTAATTATCTAATATATCTTATAGATAAATTATATTGATATTACAAATATATATAATAGTATAAGTCTCATACCCGGCCGTATACAACGGCCGGGGTAGGATTAAGCGATTATACTTATTTTCTTTTTATTTAGATATCCCTAACTTATTAAGGAATATTTCTATATAAATAATATATTTTATAGAGATAAATAATATAAAGTCTAGGTAGTAAAATGTATACATAGTGAAGAATTAGGCCGGCCGTCTAAGCCCGCGCCCGCCCCGGCTTTGCCGGGGCGGGCGCCATATATAGTGTTATATATGCCCCCCTCTCTCCTCCACACCCACCTCCTCCTCCCCCGCCTTCCTCTGCCTCAACCTCTCAGTGAACCTGAGAGGGGAGGCTTATAGAGGAAGGCGGGGGAGAGATATTGAGGAGCGGGTATTTAGTGGAGGAGGTAGGGGGGCCTGGTCGACGACGGCCGGGCTGAGATTAACCAATTATAATAATTCTATTTTTACTTCATTTATATCTGATAATATAACTTAGATATATATATAATTGTTAAGAATAAAGAAGAATAATATAGAGAAGAGGAAATAATATACGTGAAAATTCAGGCCGGCCTAATCTCTTTTCCTCCTCCACTAAAACCCCGTTCCTCAAGGACTTGAGGAAATGGGTGTGGAGGAGGAAAAGAGTGACGACGGCCGGCTGGAATTTAGCCATATAATTACTCCTTAGTTTATACTTATATAATTTAATTAATAATAAAGACTAATTTTGTATATTTATATATAATAATTTCTAATGTATAAAGATAAAGAATATATAATTAATATGTAGAACTATCTCATATATATGAATATCCACCTCCCCCCCTCCGGGGGGGCTATAGTATATTCATAAAAAAAGAAACTAAAAATAATATAAATATTTAAATATGGATAATATAAGTATAAGTATAAGTGGATATAAGTCTAAGGGATAATAATAACTAATGAAGGTTCAATCTAGGCCCGGCCGTAGTATACGGCCGGGGTATAAGACTAGATACATAGCTATATTTATTATATTATATTTATCTAATTCTATATTAACTATATTAATTTATAAAGAATTATATTAAATAATTATTATATTAAGAGGATATAAAGATATGTGTAACCCCATACCCGGCCTAATCTCTTTTCCTCCTCCACATAAAACCCGTTCCTCAAGGAATTGAGGAAATGGGTGTGTAGGAGGAAAAGAGTGGAGACGGCCGGGCTGAGATTCACCATATATTCTAATACTTGTATTTTGTTATTCCTATTTTCTTATAATATATATACATTCAAATCTATAAGTACTTATATAAATAATAAATGAGAGATTAATCATATTTAATATATATGGAGAATAATATATAATATAGTAAAGAATTAGGCCGGCCGTCTAAGCCCGCGCCCGCCCCGGCTATGCCGGGGCGGGCGCCATATATAATTATATATATGCCCCCCTCTCTCCTCCACACCCATATCCTCAAATACTTGAGGAACGGGTTTTTAGTGGAGGAGGTAGGGGGGCCTGGTCTAGACGGCCGGCTGAATAGTAGCCATATATACTTATATTCCTCCTATATGTATAATTTAATACTAAATATATATATATTTTAATAAATTACTATTATCTTTATCTTTATTTAAATTAAGATTATAAAGAATAATATTTGGAATAATTGAAGAATAATTAGATTAAGAGAAAGGAAATAACATATGTGAAGTATCATACCCGGCCGTCTATGACGGCCGGTCTAAGATTAACCATATATTATTTTACTTATATTATGTTATCTCTATTTAATTTTTATCTATATAAGATATATACTTTCAAATCTATATCTATTATTTAATACTTAATATACAATACTATATATATTCTTTAGTTTATGACCCCGCGAGATTACCTATATACAGATATAGGTTTATCTCGCGGGGCTGGGGTTATTCTATTACTATATTTTCTTATATACTTTATTATATTTACCTCCTCTTTATATACTATATACCATTTAAGAATATCTTTAAATATATTATAAATAATGTATAAGTACATTTATGAAATGGTTAATCCTATACCCCGCCCTGCTCGCCCCCTCCTCCCTCTAATCCATTCCCTTCGGGACGGATTTTATAGAGGGAGGAGGGGGCCGCAGGGCGGGTAAAAGGTATTCCTATATAATATTTACTCTTTATTATAATTGTATTTATTATCTTTAATTTAATATGTATATAATTAGATTTAACTTTTATTAATATTAAATTATAACTATCTTATAAATATCACACCCGGCCTGTTCCCTTTTTCTCCTCCGCATAAAACCCGTTCCTCAAGTATTTGAGGATATGGGTGTGGAGGAGAAAAAGGGAGGAGAGGGCCGGGTATGTATTTTACGAATATCTATTCTTATCTTTTACTTATTATATCTTATAATTAATAGTATATTATAGTATAAATTTTATTACGAAATAATTTTTATTATTCTAAATTCTTTATTATAAAATATGGGGTAAATTTATGTGGACATCACTAAATATTTATAAATTAAATATGGGACTAAATAAGGGTTCTTTAAGTGAAAAATTTGTCGTCACTTTTTTAATTTATAATAGGCTTTAGCCTATTATAAATTTTTCGGTGTTCGTGCTCCTCCGACTCACGTCCTAGCGTACGGAGTCTCCCCCGCACTTTTTTTAGAGTTCTGGATAACTTTATACTTTTTTTTATTTTATTTTCTTATGTCTAAATTAGGTATATTATAACTGGTTATTTTATTCCTGAGAAATCTCTACTTCCCCCCTGAACATAGTTCAGGGGGGGTAATATATTTATAATTCTATTTGAGATAATTTATATTTATTATATACGTAGACTTAAGGTCTACTATTTATTAAAGAATAGTATATATATCTAGATTAATCTAAAAGGAAATATTCCAGCCCGGCGGTATTGTTAATATTAATAATTTAATATGCCAATACCGCCGGGCATGGGGCTAAGCTTATATACTATATTTAGTAATATATTTATAATATATAAGATTAAGGAAAGTCATTTATAATAAAAGATGAATTTACTTTATTGTATTAGAAGGTATAGAGGACTAATAAATTAAGGTACTCTTAGTTCAATACCCGGCTGTATAGCCTAATATTAGTATTAATATGGCTATACAGCCGGGGCCGATATTTACTTTATTAAACTATTATTAATATAATTAAATATGCAATGGATGGATTTGAACCACCATCATAAGGGCATGAGCCTTATATGTTATCATTACACTACATTGCATGATCTCTTACCGCCGATGCGAAGCATCGGCGGCCCGAGTCTTTACACTCCTCTCGTTTTTGTAGAATAGATATAATAATCTTGGTGTATCTCATAATATATTCATTAATCCATTTGGATATACTCCATATCATATTGTAGGTATCATTAATGTTAATAATATTACTATCTCACGCTTTGATAAATCCGCTGTTAAGGCTGTATATGGTGTTGGTATACCTCCTGTTAAACGATTTGTTACTTTCATCATATATGATGCTGATAATAATACAGATAATGCTGATATACATCCTAATACTGGTGAACGTCCAATAGCTCCAGATAAACTTAATAATTCACCTATAAAGTTTACACTTAATGGTGTTCCTATATTACAGAAACTAAATACTATTAATGCTACTGATAATAATGGCATATAAGTAATTAATCCTTGATAATAATAGATTAAACGATGATGATAACGATCATATAATATACCACCAACAATAATAAATAGAGCAGGTGATACTAAACCATGAGCGATACATAAAACTAAACTACCAGTTATACCTAGTAAACTATTAGATAATATACCTAGAACACAAACAGCCATATGAGAAACTGAACTATAAGCTACAATAACTTTTAAATCAGTTTGACGCATAGTAATTAATGAAGTATAAATAATAGTTATAACACATAATACATAAGCTATAGGAGTATAAAGAACAGTAGCGTCACTTAGAGTAGGTAGAACTAAACGAATAAGAGCATAGATAGCTAATTTAAGAACTACTCCAGCTAGTAAGATAGAACCAGCTAAAGGACTTTCAGAATGAACAACAGGTAATCAAGTATGAACAGGCATTAAAGGAGTTTTAACCATAACACCTATAGCAATACATAAATATAATACACATTGTAAATCAATTGATAAGACAACTAAACTAGCTGATTGATAATCTGTAGTACCTAATAATAATTCATAAGTAGCAATAGCAATTAACATAAATAAAGATGATAATAAAGTATATAATAATACATAATCAGAAGCTTTATCACGGTTATTAGCACCATATAGACCTATAACAATGAATAAAGGAGCTAAAGAAGCCTCAAAATAAACATAGAAAGAAAGCATATCTTGACAAAGGAAGTTTATTAATAATATACCTCCTAAACCTAGGATTAATTCATAATATAAAGTAGAACGAATACTATTTCAATTAGCTACAATAGATAAAGGTAATAAATAAACAGTTAATAAAATAAGAACATCAGCAATACCATCAGTAGTATAGTAGACACCACCTTCATCTCAATCATAAAGAGTAGGGATAACTAGAAGAATAGAAGCTACAAGAATAATAGATCTATTTAAACTAGGTAACATACGTGCTACTAAACTAGTAAATGCTATTAGAAGACCATAAATTAAAGTCATATAATAGTAAGAAATTTAAATTAAAAGTGTATGACTGAAGGGACTCGAACCCTTAGGAAGTTAGACCTAAACTAACCGCGTATACCAATTCCGCCACAGTCATAAAAAAGATTAGATAAAATAAAGGCTCCTACCTATCGAGCGTCCCCCGGTAGGTCTATGACCTGCCGGGGGTACTTATATATATATTAAATATTAGGATATCTATCTATCTCTTTAGCCCCAGCCCGGCAGCTATTTAAAAATATTTTTCATGGTAATAAATATCTTCGTTGAGACTCAGATATTTTTACTACGCTGCCGGGCAAGGAGTTAGACAATTAGTTTTAATTCTTATAATTAAATATATACTACTTATATTAAATTAATTAGATATAAATAATATTAAGTTAAAGTTTAGGAAGGGAAGACATAAGAGAGATGTCTGTAGAGATTTATACCCCGGCTGGAGAGCCATATATACGTATATAGGTTCTCCAGCCGGGGGCTTCATTTATCCTCATCATTAATTCTTCTACTTATAATACCCTCTTTATATTTTTTAAAGGAATAATATATATATTTATCTCTTAAAATATATTTCCCATTTACTTGTAATATAACAATAGGACATTAATATATTATATAATAGGTTTATCTAATACTATATATCTATCTCCAGCCCGGCAGCTATTTAAAAATATTTTTCATGGTAATAAATATCTTCGTTGAGACTCAGATATTTTTACTACGCTGCCGGGCAAGTAGTCAGACAATTGGGTTTAATTATTCTATATAAAACCCCCGGCAGGTAGCAGAGCTACCTGCCGGGGGCCCTGGAATTATAATAAGAGAATATATAAAGGTATATAATATTAAGATAAGCTCTATACCCCGCCCGGGGGACCCGGGCGGGGCTAAGTTAACCCTAAATATCTATTACTCTATAATTTATATTATAATATATCTTAAATCTAATTATTAATATAGATAAGAATAAGAAGTAGTAAATAAATCTGGCATGGTGAAATAGGGACCCCGGCTGGAGAGCCATATATATTTATATAGGTTCTCCAGCCGGGGCTTGATTGACTCATATAATATCCTCTATCTATATCTAATGTCATTCCTCCTTACCCTTCTATAATCCATATATATATAGTAGCATATATTAGTTATATTCTAATAATAAAGAATTCATAAAATTTATAATTTAATATTAAAACCTATCCCCCCGCATAGCGGGGGGTGTATATTTATACCATAGTATGAGCCTATTATTTAATTAACTGTAAATAGTCAGATAATAATAAAATAATATAAGAGTATTATATATTTCTATAATTAAATAGAGAGATATTAGTAAATAAAGATGATAGGATAACTTTGTACCCCGGCTGGAGAGCCATATATACTTTCCCCCCCCCC